>PISW01005617.1:0-128954 GCA_004023785.1 Mungos mungo | reverse complement strand
AGCTTGAGAAGGATTGGCGTTAACTCTTCTTTAAACGTCTGATAGAATTCCCCTGGGAATCCATCTGGCCCTGGGCTTTTATTCGTTGGGAGATTTTTGATAACTAATTCAATTTCTTCACTGGTTATGGGTCTGTTCAGATTTTCTATCTCTTCCCGTTTGAATCTTGGTAGTGCATGTGTGTTTAGAAATTTGTCCACTTCTTCTAGATTGTCCAGTTTGTTGGCATATAGTTTTTCATAGTAATCTTTGATGATTGCTTGTATTTCTGAGGGTCTGTTGTAATGGATCCATTTTCCTTCACGATTTTGTCTAGTTGCATGTTTTCTCTTTTCTTTTTGAGGAGCCTAGCTAAAGGTTTATCAATTTTGTTTATTTTTTCAAAAAACCAACTCTTGGTTTCATTGATCTGTTCAATTGTTTTTGTGGATTCAATCTTGTTTAATTCTGCTCTGATCTTTATGATTTCTTTTCTTTTCCTGGGTTTGGGGTGTTCTTGCTGCTCCCTTTCTAGTTTCCTTAGGTGCTCTGTTAGGTTTTGAGTTTGTGCTTTCTCTGATTTGTTGAGGTAGACCTGGATTGCAATGAACTTTCCTCTTAAGACTGCCTTTGCTGCGTCCCAGAGAGTTTGAATTGCTTATATCAGACAAACTGGACTTTAAAATAAAGGCAGAAACAAAAGATGAAGACGGACACTATATAATAATTACAGGGACTCTACATGAAGAAGAGCTAACAATTATAAACATTTATGCGCCAAATTTGGGAGCTCCTAGATACATAAAACAATTAATCACAAACAAAAGCAATCTTATTCATAAGAATGTGCTAATTGCAGGGGACTTTAATACCCCACTTACAACATTGGATAGGTCAGCCAGACAAAAAATCACTAAAGAAACAATAGACCTGAATGGCACATTGGAGCAGATGGAATTGATAGATATATTTAGAACTCTGCATCCTGATGCTAGGGAATTCACTTTCTTCTCGAGTGCACATGGCACATTCTCCAAGATTGATCACATACTGGGTCATAAAACAGCCCTCCATAAATATAAAAGAATTGAGATCATACCATGCACACTTTCAGATCACAATGCCATGAAACTCGAAATCAACCACAGGAAGAAGTCTGGAAAACCTCCAAAAATGTGGAGGTTAAAAACCACCCTACTAAAGGATGATTGGGTCAATCAGGCAATTAGAGAGGAAATTAAAAAATATATGGAGATGAACAAAAATGAGAATACAGCAATTTTTCTTCTTTTTTAAATGAAATATGTATGCAATACAGAGTTGACAGTAGCCAACTGTGCCCTCAGGGAAGAACTAGATTCAGACACTTCACGAACAGACTGCTAATCATGACAGTGAACGCCAACTTCGATTCCCTGCCTGACTCGGTAGCATCAGCCTGCCACTGAACTTTGGCTAAGGAATCTCACACAGCCAATGGTCTGGTTTTGTTTTTGTTTTTTAAAGGGACTTTGCTTGCTTTAATCAATGAATTTACCACTTTATTATGACATAAAAATTGTAAGTCATTTTTAGATATGCAGGAGAAACTTTACTAAGTTTAGATGCAATTTTTTTTCTCTAAACAGTCATCAACTTTTGTGAAAATTTGCTACTTTTCAGTTAATAAGTTTGCTCAAGAATTGATAGCTTTTATAAAACTAACAACCTAGAAATTAAATTATGTTGATATAATAGTTATATCTGTTTTCTTGAATTCTGTAATATATTTAGTGGGGGCACTTTCTAATTAATGTCATATTTTGTATCACTTTTCTTTTAGTACTTTTAATACACATACTACTTTTACTCATCAGTTTATTTTTTAACCAAGTTCTTTTCTAGGTCTGTTTTTTCAAACCTCCCGCTAATTATGAACTTCTTTATGGCAAAGGCCTCGTATTTTTATTTTATTTCTTAGCATAGTTTCTAGTAGAATGTTTCGCAATAGTGAGTCTTCAATTAACACTGCAAACTGACAGACTCTAATTGGAAATGGCCTTCTGGGACCTCCAATCCAGAAGGCTAACAGAACATTTGGGATTCTCAGAACCAGGTTGAATAATCACAACCTAAAGACAGTAGGAACAGGTGCAGAACAAGTGAGAGAAAGCTGCTGGTAGCTATTCTAACCGTGTGCCTGTGGAATGAAGGAAGGATTCTAGTAGGTACTATCTCTCAAAAGGATATATTTGACCATGAATGAATGGATAATAATTAGATTGATAAAGATGCAACTACATTGATTTAAAAGCAAGGTTTCCATTACATTCTTTGAACAAGAATCAGTGACTTAGCTTTATAGGGAGCTAAGAAAAGGTAGGTCTTCTAATGACCCAAACACATGCTCTAGAATTTGTTCCATTAAATTTGACAACTGTACATGAAACGCTCTGTTAGAAGAGAATACAAATGAATTCAAGACTTCCTCTTCTCCAGAGATGAAACAAAAAATTATACTTCGAGGGAGGGTCAGTTGGGATGGGCTGATGCTCAGTCTGTTAAGAATCTGATTCTTGATTTCAGCTCAGGTCCTAATTTCATGGTTCATGAGTTTCAGCCCCATGTGGGGATATGCACTCACAGCATGGAGCCTGCTTCGGATTCTCTGTTTCCTTGTCTCTCTCTGTCCCTTTCCTGTTCTCTCTTTATCTTTCTCTCAAAATAATAAAAAAAAAACCTATACATTGATATTGATCTTGGAATTATTGTTAAAAAGATGCTTTGTGATTTTATAAAAATTTAAACTGCAAATTAGGTAACTCAAAATATGTGGCAATCAATATAGTAATACTCTGTACAAAATAACTTCTGATAAAGTTTATAAAAACACAAATAAGACAAATGTGTTGCTTGTTCTTTTTAAATTTTTTTTTATGTTTTTGTTTTATATTTTTGAGACCGAGAGAAACAGAGCCTAAGTGGGGGAGGGTCAGAGAGAGAGGGAGACACAGAATCTGAAGCAGCCTCCAGGCTCTGAGCTAGCTGTCAGCAGAGAGCCCGATGCGGGGCTCAAACCCACAAATCATGAGATCATGACCTGAGCTGGAGTCAGACACTTAACTGACTAGGTCAGCCAGGCATCCCAAAGGAACTCTTTTTAAATAAATTATCTCCTTTATTATCTAATCTTGTGGTTAGAATAAAAAAGAAAATCAGATTTCAGTCTCTGTAGAAATAATCCTTCACAGATGAGTATTATTTTCTTCTTATTATTTATCTTAAACACTGTTTTAAATTTTTCATTTTATTTTAGAGAGAGTTAGGCAGGAGAGGGGCAGAAGGGTTGGGAAGAGTCTGGGGAGAGACAGAAAGGGAGGTAATCCTAACCAGGCTCCATGTTCAGTACAGAACCTGATGGGGGACAAGATTCCACGACCCTGAGATCACGACCTGAGCCAAAATCAAGAGTCAGACACTTAACCAACTGAGTTACCCGGGCATCCCTCTTTTCTCATTAAAACACACACACACACACACACACACACACACACACACACACAAATAAGCAACCCCCCAAAAAAGTCTATACAAATATTTAGCTTTAAATTAAATCTTGATTGTCTAAAATATATTGTAAGACAGAATGTAAAATTGCTGGACTGAGCCAAATTACTAAACTAGCCTTCTTAAGTAAACAATAAGTACACTTCTTTATACTTCAGTTGTAGCAACTTTAGATAAAATTTAGATACTTTTTGATGGACAGAATATAAGTGAGGTATTATAAAAATTGGGAATATGTGCAGAATAAATTAGCATACTAGTGTTATAATCTTTCATTGAAACAGAGTCTTGTTTCAAAAATAATGGGAGCAAGGATCTAAAAAAAATGCTACAGCTTCAGAAGACATTAACACAGAGTACTGAGGGGGAGAGGTCTCAGATGAGGAGCTACCTACTACCCTGGGGTCAGGGATAATATAATTAAAATCTGAGAAATCAGTAATTGTCCTACTGTACCCATTTTGTGCATATAATCAATAGATGGATCTCTTCTCTTGCACAAGTTTGTTTTGTTAAAGTGTACTTACTTCTAACCCATTCAAATGTGCTAAAGAGAACAAAATGACCTATACATTTTTAAGATGCTTTATAATTTCATAAGTACACTGTGGAAATGGAGAATAGATAGAAACAGTAACCAAGAAGACAGCAGTTAGGATAAGTATAACAAATATCTCCAAAACCTCAGTGGCTTAAAACAAAACAAAACAATTTCCTCTTATGAATATTCCAATTCAGGGGCACCTGGGTGGCTCAATTGGTTAAGCATCCAATGCGTTTTTCATTTTAATTCTAGTTCTGATAGTCTTTATTTTACTTATTTTTTTTGAGAGAGGGCCCAAGTGAGTGAAGGGCAGAGAGGGTAGAGAGGGGAGGGGAGAGAATCCCATGAGGGGCACTGAGAGAGAGAGAGAGAGAGCGAGCGAGCGAGCGAGAGAGCACGTGCGAGTGAGCAGGGAAACTCGTGCTCACCCCATGCAGGACTTGAACTCATGAACTGTGAGATCATGACCTGGGCTGAAGTCAGATGCTTAACCAACTGAGCCACCCAGGTGCTCCAAGCATTCAACTCTTGATTTTAGCTAGCACTTCCATGATGGTGTGGAGCCTATTTAAGATTCTCATTCTCTCTCTCTCTCTCTCTCTCTCTCTCCCTCTCCCTCTCCCTCTCCCTCTCCCTCTCCCTCTGCCCCTCCTCTGCTCATGTGTGCAAGAACGTGGTTATGCTCATATGGTCTCTCTCAAAAACAAAAAATCCAGTTCAATTGTTCCTACACAATTGGTTGGTTTCCTGTGCAATTCTCCTCTAAATGGTGATTCTGAGATTCAACATCCTTCCCTCATGTCACTCCAAAATCACAGGATCCTCAGACACTTTAGTGTAGCCTTTGTATGCAAAGATACAGTACACAATCAAGATAATGTGTGAAGAATTATGTGAGATGTTTCAAGCACTCAACCGGAGTGTAACATATATCACTTCTCCTCATATCCCACTGGCTGAAACTAGTCTCATGACCATACCTAGATGAATGGAAACTGGGAATACAGAGTCTAAATGTGTATTAAGCAAATGAATATTGGATGAAAGAATCTACTACAGGTCATGAAATAGCCTGAAACTTACAAATGTGTCTGTAGCATATTAAAGTGGTTTGATCTAGGTCTTGCCCCCAGGAAATATTTTTAGCAATGAATTAGATGAAATATAAGAAGCAATCAATATTTTAATTAAAACAGAAAAATATGAAAAAATAAATGAATAAATAGGAAATACAATTCTACAACAAATACATTTTAAAACTTTAAAATACTTATGCAGAGATGAAAATAAAATGAAATTAATAGGAATAAATATATGATTATGCCTTTAGGTTTACAATATGATCAACTGCACAAATAATGTCCATAGAATGTTAATTTTCAAATATCTGTTTAAAAAGGATTTGACCACAAGATAAATATAGTCAAGAAAGTAAAATATTATACCTATTTTTAAGAAGCCAAAGCAAACAATGTTATTAGTAAGAATTCGAATTTCTTGATTATAATTTAGACTATGTGGATTAGCTCATATCTGTATTAAAACCAAGAATCAGATTTACTAAAGTTTTTTGGGAAAATACGGATAAAATTTAGTATGTTAAGGGAGTTCACTAGAAGATAATATGTTTAGAAATGCCTCATACAAAGGATAATAAATTAAGTGGTAATAATCAATCTGTGAAAAAAGGTACAGGGCATCAGAATGACTTAGTCCAAATATTTAAAATGGTCACAAGAAAGAAAGAGGAGACAGTTTGTATACTAAAAGTTATAGGAAAGCCTATGCAATTAAAAAAAAAAATCTACAAACATTGCACAAAAAACTGAAGAAGTACTTAAAAAATAGCAAAAGTCTTGTTGGTAAAAATATGTGAACAAAATCAAACTACACGTTATATACAAATTGAGCAGAAGAAATTAGGTGGATTTAAAGGTATGTAATGTATGTTTTCATCTGCCTGTTTATTTCTAAGATTACAGGAAATGAAGCCTTATCAGCACAAGATTGACACGGTCCTTGACTCGGCAGATGTGTCTCTATGCCCACCTCTTATTTTCAGTGAAGGATATTAATAACTCTAACACTAGATGGCATGAGATTGGTCATATGTCCCATGAGTAAATAACCAATAAGCAAGTATTCTTCATCTGTAGTATACACAATATTGCAAAATTCTGTCTTGAAATTTATTAATAGGGTAATTACCATGACTAACCCATTTTTAATAAACATTTTAATTACCACATCGAACATTACTAAGACCTTCCAACCCCAAGGTGAATGTTTAGGAGGAAGAATAGTGAATGAGAAAATCATGCTTATTGAGACTGACTTAAGGCATTAGTTTTCTTCCAGGGCTTACTGTGGTACCAGAATTTCCATATGTCATTCTAGTCTATTTCTAAACTTTGTTATCCAGAAGTCATGTTGATGGGTCCAATAAAAATAAACTCAAACAACTCATTATCAATAATTTTTAACTTTGTAGTTTATAATTTTTCTTTCTAACACAGGTAAATTGTATTTGGGGAATAAATTGGTAACATGTCATCCTAATTTTCCACTAATTTCTCAGGTAAAAATGTAATAAGTTAATCTAACAGACAAGAACCAAAAAAAAAAAAAAATCACTGCTTGCTATGAATGTAATGAAATGCAGCAATCTACCTAAGTGAAATTAAAGTGGGGGATATGTTTCAGAAATAAGAAGGCTTACAAAATGTTTAATGGATATTGAAAAAGATTTGTCTCATGTGTGAACAGTGTCTGCACACATGAAAACTTATTAAGCTAATGCCTCTGAATCTAATTTCTTTTGGAATTAAAAATCATCTTTAATCAAACCCTAACCTTTAAAGTTGTATGACCTCTATTACCCTGTGAGCAATATAGTCATGGCTAAGAATGAATGGAAGAATTAGGGGAACACATTCTTAGAAAATTGCTTAAATGCCCTCAAAATTCTGAGGGTAACAAATATATTTGAGTAGGAGAACTTCAAAATTCCATGAGCCTCCTTTACACACATACACACACGTGTATATATTTACATTATATATATATAATATATAGTTAATATGTTATATATGTGTGTGTGTGTAGTATATTTATAATACCCTATAAATATGAGTGGTTATTGCTTCTTTGAGAGGGCAAGTGAAGCAGTTGTTAGTATTAGGAGAATGCTGACTCACATCAGTAGTTCTGAAGTCCTAAAGTTATAATTTCTTAAGATGTTACATACATGGTAGAGAATCGTTCCTTCACTCTGAAAACATTGGCAGAAAGATTTCAACACAATCTGGGAGCCCAACTTTTAAATTAAGCACTCATTCCTTCCCTAATATCCCCTGTATTCCCCCCAAATGCAGTCTCATGATCTCTCTTCTGTAGCTTTAACCAAAACGCTCACTCACTATACAATACCTTTGGCCTTCCCTTCTAATCATTTAAACTCTGTGTCGAGACTCTTAAGGGTCTAGGGGCGCCTAGCTGGCTCATTTGGTTAAGTGTTGGACTTCAGCTCAGGTCATGATCTCAAGTCATGAGTTCGAGCTCTGTGTTGGGCTCTGTGCTGACACCTCAGAACCTGGAGTTTCAGATCCTGCGTCTTCCTCTCTCTCTGTGCCCCCCCCCCCGTGCTTCTCTCAAAAATAAACATTAAAAAAATTGAAAAATCAAAGACTCCTAACAGTCAACAGTCTGATATTTTCCCTATTTTGCTGGCTAACATGTTAGCCTGTCAGTTTCAGGGATATTCACTGAAGACATGAGACTCTTGGGTCAGAGAAAAAGAATTTTATTATTCAACTCTCATGGATATATGAGCCTCATGTTGTCATGGGTTCTCCTCCTCTATCAATTTCTGAGGAAAGGGGGCAATTTGGGGGCAGTTCAGGTGAGTGTGGCCCATGAAGTCTGGGACACAGCTGAGGAATCGTGAGTTTAGGAAACTTCCAAACTTAAAAGTCCTCTAGCAAACCTGCCCAGTCTTTGCTTCTGAGGAAGATATTACCTTTATTATCCTGGTCAGGAAACAAATTGCCCTCTACCCCAGAAGCAGACGCCATCTCTAATATTAGAGACTGTTTGCTATACAAACAGAACAAAAGCTTCAGAATGAAAGCTGCCAAAAGACATGTAGAAGTGTCATGCGGGATTTTCTCTCAACCCTCATCCTTCAAACTACAATGTGAACCCTACTTCTTTTTTTTAATTTTTTAAAATGTTTATTTATTTTTAAGAGAGAGAGACTAGAGCACAAGCAGGGGATGGGAAGAGAGAAAGGGAAACACAGAATCCAAAGCAGGCTCCAGACTCTGAGGTGTCAGCAAGAGCCTGACAGGGGGCTAGGAACCACAAACCAAAAGACCCTACTCTTTAATGAGAAGAGTCTACAAGACTCTCACTTTCCACACCACATTTTCTGTGCCATCTGACACATCACTCATGTCGTGTAGTATAATTTATGTTATTTATCTTATTGCTTAATATTTGTATCCCTTTGAATTAATTATATATCCCATGTTGTCTCTTTAAGCAGCTTAAACTCAATGGAAGGACAAATTATGTCATAATTTCCATTTAGACTGACAAAATTTAATGGAATTATATATTGAATAGCCACCTAAATATTTGCTGAATGAATGAAGACAGAACTTATTTTTTAAGTTTCATCCTAAACAACATGCAAAAAAAATGGTAGCGTATTAACCGGAGTTTTAGCCTATCAAGTTTGGGGGAAGATCAGAATGTGGCACTAATGTCCTTTGTTATTGCTCATCTTTTACTTGTAGGGTATCTTTTCAGCCAATTTTATTTGGCGTCAAATATCAAGGTATATCAATTATCATGAAGAATTCAAGAAAATATGAATAGAAATCTAGTCAAGTTTAAGAAGAAAACAATATTCAGATACAATTTGGAATGAAATTAGTTTTGACTTATAAGAGTTAATAACCAAGGCAAAATCTTCAAATCTATATTTTATGATTAAAAAAATTACAAATTATACATATATACAGTTTAGGAAGCTAAATAGTTATACAAAACAGAACCTCAAATATTTCTAATGCCTAGAGGCAACCTTTCCCAATTCATCGCTTAAGCAGTCTTGGTTTTGCCTTCAATATTTCTAAATGTTTACTGCTATTCATAGCTTTTTTTTTTAATTTTCATATTGTCTTACTGATTTTTTCCTATTCTAGAGAAGCCTTTATTAACTGTACTAAACCTCTTATACTAACCCTCTCCCATCCTCGGTATATCACACTTTAAAAAAATTTTTTTAAATGGTTATTTCTGAGAGAGAGACAGAGTGTGAGCAGCAGAGAGGCAGAGAGAGAAGGAGACACAGAATCAGAAGCAGGCTCCAGTCTCCAGACTCTGAGTTGTCAGCACAGAACCCAATGTGGGGCCTGAACCCACAAACCGCGAGATCATGATCTGAGCCGAAATCAGACCTTCAAACGATGGAACCACCCAGGTGCTCCTATCATACCTTTGATTAAGTCAAGTGGTGCTGTTATTCATGACTATGCAAGTATTCTTCATAGTTGAACCTTGTAATATATTACAATTACATTTCATCTCATACAACTTTTTCTTTGTCTTCTGTTAATCGTGCCCACATTTTGTTTCCTCAAATGTGTATGCACCTATCATCACCACATTATTAAGCTTTCCATGAAAAGTGTAAAATTCCTCTCTAAAGCCAAGCAACCCACCAGTTGCATATGTTTCATGAAGGACATTTTCAGCCTGTCTTGGTTTCCCTTGAGACCCAATGCACATCTATCATCATGGTATCCTGCTTCATTGTCATCCGGGGATTCCATTCTATATTCTCCTATATGCCACCTCCTTATTATTATTATTACTACGACTACTACAACTACTACTACTTCTTTTCCTCTTTCTTGATTTGATTCCAGTTTTAGTGCTACATTCATAAAACAAGTGTCCTGAAAAAGGGAAAAAGGCAGAAAAAACCTGGAAATTTTATAGGGTCTAAAAATGTCTTCTTCCAAAAAGGATCGTCTTTGATAATTGAAATAAAAACAATGTCTGTTTAAAAAATTCTAGTTTGGAAATAATTTTCCTTCCAAATTCCAAAAGCTTTACTCAGTTGTTTTCTAGCTTCCTGAGTCTATTAAGACATGTACGATACTAATTCCTAATTCATTACAAGTGACCATTTTGGGAAAAAAAATGAAAAACTCTTTGGAAACTTTTTAAGATCTTTATATTTCTCCTAGTGTTCTAAATTCCATATTGATGTGTTTTGGTATGGATCTTATTTATTGCATTGTACTAGACACCTAGTAATTGGAAATACATGTCCAAATATGATGGGGAATTTTCTTAATTTTTAAAAAATAATTTCTTCACCTCAATTTTCTCTGTTTGAAATTTCCATTCAAATGTTAGATCAGCGGGACTAATTCTTTCATGTTCTCATCCTCTCTCTTGTTCCATCCCTTTGATTATTAAATTTTGTTTTGATGTCTGTAAGATTTCAAATTTATCTTTCATACCTTCTATTGATTTTTGTTATTATTTTTAATTAAAAAAATAATGTTTATTTATTTTTGAGAGAGAGAGAGAGCAGGAGCAGGGGCAAAGGCAGAGAGGTAGAGGGAAACACAGATTCTAACCAGGCTCCAGGTTCTGAGCTGTCAGCACAGTCTGACATGAGGCACAAACTCATGAACCACAAGATCATGACCCAGGTTGAAGTTGGATACTTAACCAAATGTGCCACCAAGGCCACCTTATGTTATTATTTTTAATATTCTAAGAGTTCTTAGATGTTCTCTGAAAAATTCCTTATTTTTGTATTTCCTGTTCTTGTTACATACCTGCAATATTTTGGGTTTTTTTTTTTTTGAGAATACTAATTAATCAATAATTTTGTTTTACTTTGTATTTTGGCCCCTGAATTCTCCTTGCTTCCTGAATTCTTTTCCCTATTTCTTTTTCTTGGTTTATTTCTTTTTTTTGTTAGAAGACTGTCTCAAAATTTCCATTTGAGAATCCGTTATTAAAGAGCTTATTGGTAGTTCTGTGATTAATAGTAGGCTTCATTATAAGTGTATTAGCTGGACTGTTTCACCAAGTCCCCAACTTGTCAGCACATGTAGCCTTTCTTCCAGACTTAATCAGTTTTTCTAGACAGGAATTCTCCAATTTTCTGCCAGGAAGGCAGTTTCAGAACCAAATATGAAAAGGGATTGTGTTGAATATGTAAACTTTGACTTAAAAACTGATATAACTACCAAATGTTGGCTCCTATTTTTGATGATTCCAGGTTTCTTAGTTCAAAGTGTCTCAGGTTCAATGCTTCACATAACAAACAAACAAATGAATTCTAATCTTCTTTAGGGGTTGACCAGGAAGCTGGTGGAAAGGAGGTGGTTAGGCATAGAATTGTGTGAAATGTGAAAGGAGACCTGGGTATTTAACTCTTGTAAATACTTTCAGCCAATTCCTCTGTTTTTAGACTAAATTACATTCACACTGAGGAGCTAAGTGGTGTCTCCAATTGCTGAGCTTTTTAAGGAATTCTACTGCATGAGTATGCCAGTTCTGTCCTCTAAACTGATGGCTTTGATTTAGGCTTTCTTTAGCATGCTAAGTAAGCAGTGGCCATTTCCTGATCTGATTCCTTTCCTTCAAAATTGTTTTTCCTTCATCTCCTCTCCCATTCTCTCTATCCTGTGTGTGTTTATTGCTGTTTTATTCCTTTACTATTGTTTCAGCAGGGTTCTAGAGAAGACATAAAGAATGTGTATGTTTAAAGCAGCAACTTTAAGTAGAACCAATTCTACAAGTTTCTTTCAAGCATTTACCTATAGTTTTCAGACTCTAAGAAGATATATATCCCAGCAAAAGAAGGATTGCAATTGATTAGCTTTTAATCAGAAATATTATATAAATGACTAGGGCAGATTTTAGAAAAACAATTAAATCATTACATGATTATGAAATCTCCCTAGTTATAAAATATACTTTTACTAAGAAATTATATCTCATAGAACACTTGGGATACTTTTGTAATTTTTAGAAAAACAAGCGATAGGCCATATAAGTTAAGGAATATAGTTATATTTTGTCAAAATAGTAACACAGAGAAAGTAATATTCTTGACTGAAATAGTAAAAAATAAATAAATAGATAAGATAAAACTACATTTGGTAGTTGCTTTATATAATGGTCCATATAGCACCATAAAACCTGTATGGTCCAATTTTTTTACTATAAGAAACTTCAGAAAATTTTGTGGGAAAAGTGCTAATTGAGATTAATAAATCTTTCCCAATTGATCAAAACATTAATATAGTGTCACAAATACTTCAAATATCTAATAAAAACTACCTCATTACATACCAATTAGAATTGTAGCAGGTTCCTCTTCTGAAACTAAATTTCCTCATCCAAATAATGATGAGCAATCACAAAATTTTATTTTAGATTCATATTAGCTCTAAACTCTAGAAATTTATGATCAGAATACAGGGTTTAATGAGAGATGTACATTTTCACTGTTATCAAAACTCTCCATAAAAATGGTGGCCTTAAAATTAATACTTTATTGGGCACATTTTAAAGATAATCTATTACAGGGTATTCAAGGCTAAATTATAATATTATTTATTAGAATTTTTGTTAAATTAGAGTCACTGTCGGCCTCAGTTTGTCACTGCAAATAAAATCCTTATCTGCAGGTTTTTCTATATTTTGTATTCTATGTCCATCTTATGTTCTAAGTCCTGTCAGCATTGATGATAGTTCCACCTGGAGAACCAGTTATGAATGGAAAAAGAAATCTACAGTATAGGTGATGATCTAGAACCATGGATCCAAAGAGAAAAATTGGTGCTATTATTTTACATTTCTAAAAATAGAGCAAAAGTACCTGAAATAAAGTTGCTTACTTGTTTATGGTTTATCAAAATGAGTATCTATTCAGTCAAATAGTCCAACATCAAATCAAAATCCAAGCAGATGAATTTGAAGACTATAATCCAATTTTAAGCAACAAGGTTGCCCAATTTAAATGCATGCAGACTTTCCATGCTAGTCCAATTCTTATTAACAATGACAGAACAGGTTTTACGTTATACAGATTCATGCAGAGAACACATACTTAAGCCTAAAAACTGTAGTCTTCAGTCAAGGTTATATCTGGAACACAAGGATTCCTCAAGTAGGCCTAGCTGGCTTGACTGTGAAGTATTCTCATAAGTTAAAATGTTTAACAATTTACTATCTAGAGGCCTTTATTTATCCAGACCTTCAAGACTAGGCATAGCCACTTAAAACACATCTCTAGATCCCAAAACCAGAGATCCTTCCTGAAGGTAAGGCATTATCTGGAAAATTTATATTCAAGCAATGTAACATTTATGCATATGGGCCATGACTTAATACATGTTATTTTTCTCAAATAATATAATTTTAGATAGCTTTCTAATAAATCTTAGGCACAAAGAAAAGTGCTGGAAGTACTTCACTCTGATATGTATCACAGTGACATTTCCCTAAAAAGACAGAATAATATGTTTGTCAGGTCCTGGTCATAGGGGGAAAATCCCAGAGGAAGTCTAAGAAAAAGGAAATAAGCTAGTGCTTTCCTTCCTGGCTGCCTTGAAGGTGACCCAAGTCTTAAGAGACTAACAGGGCGGTGCTATCATTTCTACCAAAATATGCAGCTGAGTCTGGACAGCAAGAGATGTGAACAGATGCAAAAGGGTGGGCGTGACGCAGAATAGTAGGAGAAAATAATATTTTTAAAGCCTTAAAAATGTCATTTTGCCCTTTGTCTTTGATTTTTAACCCAGTAATGCAATTGCTTACATTATTATCAAACCCATTGTGGTGGCAATGAAAGTCACAGTCTCTTATTCAAAACCTCTGGGGAATGTTTTTTAGAGTATTTCAGCTTTTCAGAAGATAATACAGTACATACGTAACATACCCAGCAGGCTCTGTGGCAATACTGAGTAATCAAACATATAACTTCCTGAGTAAATATATGCTTATTCATACGAAGTAGGGTCCGTAAAGAGCATAAAGTCTGTTATGTTTTTCTCTGTGACTAATTTTAGATCAGAGTTTGCCATTCAAACTAGTTCACATCAGGTTTCCTTGAAAAACTTTACCAATAATGCCCAACAAAGCAAAACAAAATATACTCAATTTATAGAACTTTTTAGATTTTAGAACCATGTTTAAGGTATTCAAGTTGTGTGTTTTAAAACATCATGACCCAAATTACAAGAACAAAAAGCACAGGTATGTACTCTAGAAAGTCATATAATACAAGTATGTAATTAGTTAAACTAGATTAAATTTAGTTTAATTACAAATTATATATGAACCATCTATGCTGTTTTCTAGAGTGGCTATCCATAGTAATTTTTAATGAAGTCTTCCCATTTGCAATGACATGGATGGAGATAGAGAGTATTATACTAAGTGAAATAAGTCAAAGTAAGAAAAATATCATATGATTTCACTCATATGTGGAATTTAAGCAACAACAACAACAACAACAACAACAAACAAGCAAAAGGAGAGAGAAAGATAGAAACATAAAAAGACAGAAAGAGGCATACCAAGAAACAGACTCTTAACTATAGAGAGCAAACTGGTGTTTCCCAGAAGGGAGGTGGGGGGGGGTAGGTAAAATAGGTGATGGGGATTTGGGAGGGCACTCACGATCCGCACCAGGCGATACATGTTAATCGTTGAATCACTAAACTGTACACCTGAACTACTATGTGATCAGAAGAAGGGCCGGAGGCTGTACTGTGGTCAGTTGGTATATGAGTAAGGCCAACCTGTGTGCCCAGAGATGCACACGGATGCACAGAGGATGCAGATACCTAAATTATGCCAAGGGATGCCGAAGGGACGAGAGAGGCCAAAGAGAATGGGACAGAACTTCTCTCTCCTCTTTTGCACGAGAGGGGCATGCCTCCAAGAGTAGAAGATGAATCACAAATGGGCCCTGTTATGTGCTTTCGAGTAACTTGAATACCTAAATTGAGATCCAGCAAGTGGTGCAATAAATAAATCATGTGTAATTCCAGTCATTTTCCTAATGATGCGTCACTCTTCCCACATCAAAAAAAAAAAAAGGAAAGGGACACCCCCAAAGATAGAAAAACAGGAACTTCTCCCTTGTTACCATGTCTGAATTACTTTGAGGAGAAAAAACACTTTTGTATTCTAATTAGTAGAGAGTTAAAAAAAAATACAAGTTCTCATAAAAAGACAAAGGAATGATGAATAAACCTGTGCAAAAAGACAAGTTGAATGTAGGCCCTTGATTTGTTTTGGTGGAGAAGGTAAGACCAAGAATATTTTAAGTATATACGCTAACAGCAAAAAGTGGAAAAACGAGACTAACAACCAAATTAAATCCACAAACACATTCTGGGTGGCACAGGATTGCCCAAGGTACTGATTCCTTTCAGCAGAGGTGGACTGAAAGAAGACTCTACCTAGAGATTTTGGTCATTCACAAGTCAATTCAAATACCGCTTACATGATGTGCCTTTCCAAAAACAAGAACAGCTGACTTCACACAGGGGTAAAGTTAACAAATTAATATGCCTAGCATAATCTTTGCTTTATGTAATTAAAAATGCATTTATATACATATAAAGATAGGAAGATACGAAGTATATACATTCTCTATAAAAATAGGAAGTATATACATTCACATCCTAACGGGTGGGATTATCATCAGTAACATTTATTGTTTTCTTGTTATTTGTATTCTTAAATGATGAAAATGTATTACTTTATCACAAAAAATTATGAACATTTATAATGGAGATTCTTTCTTCAGGAAATATATTAAATAAGCTGTCATTATCTTATACACTTTTATTCTCAACTGAACAGAATGATATTTGGGGGGAATAAATCATAGTTTTTCTCAACAGACATAAAGATAAAAAAAAATAGATCTCAAGTTGTCAGACAGAAATCCATAGTAGACATAACTATAGTTTTCTAGGTAGTTACTTACAGTACACATCCACTCTGATTGACTTTATCGCTGGGGACCCCAAGCCATTCTCTGCTTTACAGTAATACCGGCCTCCTTGGTGTCGCTGAATATTTGTAATCCTCAAAGTCTCATTGAAGACACTTGAGTCTTGGAATCTGTCAGAGGCACTTCCTGCTGTTTTGGTCCACCTGATCTGAGCAAGCATCAACAAAGATTGTTACTTTAGGTTGGTTTTCTTAAAGAAAAATCAAATAGCCATTACGCATTTGAAGAGTTTGCTTTCGGAGATGCTATATGCCATTCCTGGCAAATTATTGGGAAAAAAATTTTAAGTTTATATGCACAGTTGAATTCTAAAAATTTGAATACAATGCCATTATTGTATAGTGTATGTAGTGTATGCAATTCTGATTCAATTGTGTAGAATTCATGCATAGCCTAATCAGTGTGTAGGACAATATAAATAAAACATAAAAGGATTTAAATATATATAGTATGTTGGAAATATAGATTAGTTTCTCTTTTTATTGAGAATTTAAACTTTTATTTCATATTTTTCAAACCCTCTCAGGTACTTTTTATTTATTTAGTACAGATAGGCTCTCAATTTCATTTCAGACATGCTTCATTATTTAATTTTAACTTTCCTATTTGATTTGGATAATTTAAGCATGTTACTCTAATGGCTTATTGAGACTATGCATCTATGTAATCTATCTATACACACACACACACACACACACACACACACACAGTTGTTAAAAGTTTTTTTTTAAACAGCTTTGCTTTACTAAGTCCACAAATAACTTATCTGTTTTGATAAACAGAATTCACTTTATATCAATAATTATTTTCAAAAAATGTGCAAACTTTTTCAAAGAGAGAATTTTTATTAAACTGCCAAAACACTTTGAATATCTAAAACATTCCATTATAAACAATAGCATTCTTTTAAACACAGCTGTCTATAACAGACTTAGTTTTGGCCAGCAATAAAGACTGGCATTCAACTCAAATTTTGTGTATTTTAGTTTATAAAACCTGAACAAAAGCCACATGATGATAATGTAAAGTGATTTAAAAAAAAAAAGAAATAAAAAGGATTTGGTTTTATTTCTCTCCTTGTCCCTGCTGTACAGAATATTTTTGTACATTTGTTTTTTATTTTTAGGTTGAGAAATGGTTGACAGAAAACCTTGGTTAAACATATAAGACGAAACAAAAATGAAACTAAAGACCGAGTTTTCAAAATTGAAATTCTATAATACTGCCATTAGCTATGTATTTTCATATAATGGTAATTAAAATTTATAATCTAATGACATTAAAAGTATTTTTAAAAAGTTTTCCATATCATTAAAGTATCAGTATGAATATAATCATGTTTGTCCATAATTGTGAATGAAATGAAAATGTTAGAGATCTATAAAAACAGTAATTCACAAACATAAATTTCAAATATTTATTCAAAACCTTCTGTGTGTTTGGAATACACACAAGAGTCAATGGCAAGACTCCTGACTTTAAGCAATTTATAAGCCAATTACTAATATGCTCCTAAAAAGACCAGATGTAACAAGGGCTCTGGTTTGACAAGTAGTATTTCCAAGGAAATCTCTAGGGTTCTGTTTTTACTCAAATTTCAAAATCTACAAGTAAACAAATAAAGAAGATTAAATAAAAAAATTGCATATTTTTGTTCTTGCATAGACAGATGCTAATTCTGAGATAATCGATATCTCCAAGATGTAATCTAAGAAAAATAAAACATTCTGATTAAGATGCCAAATTTCTTTGACTATCTTAATACAAAACCTGATTTTGAATAATATATATTTCATATATAAAAAAGTAAGTTCAGGGTAAAAACAATTTTGGAAATGACCCAGCACTTTCAGAAATTAAGTTATGAAGATACAATGATTAAGTTGCATTATACTGGTGCAATACTAGAAATCATTCAGCAATAGTGGAGACAGAGAGTAAGAGTGTGTGTGACAGAAACAGAGAAAGGAGAGAAAAACAGGGAGAGGAAAAAACTATGATGCATACTAGCAGTTTTCAACCTTGTTTGACTTAAAATGCCTTTATACTCTTAAAAATCGCAGGACAAATAACTTTTGTTCATTTAGATTGATTGTATCCATTCATAAATACTGTATTACAAATTAAAATTGAGGTAATATTATGTATTATTATTATGTATTAACTCATTTAAAATTATATTAATAACTTGATGATATATTAACACAAGAAATATTTTTAGTCAGAAGACTATATTTTCCAAAACAAAAAATAATTGAGTAAAAAGAATGGAACTGTTTTACATTTTATTTATTAATTTATTTTTATTATTTTTTTAAGATTTTTTTATGTTTATTGGTTTTTGAGAGAGAGAGACAGAGTATGAGCAGGGGAAGGGCAGAGAGAGAGGGAAACACAGAATCCGAAGCAGACTCCAGACTCTGAGCTGTCAGCACAGAGACTGACACAGGGCTCAAACTCACAAACCGTAAGATCATGACCTGAGATGAAGTTGGACACTTAACCAACTGAGCCACCCAGTGCCCCTTATTTATTTTTATTTGAGAGAGAGTCAGAGAGCATGTGAGCTGGGGAGAAGGTCAGAGGGAGAGAGAGACAGAATCCCAAGCAGGCTCTAAGCTCAGCATTGACTCTGACACAGCGCTGATCCCACTACCCTGGGATCAAGACCTGAGCCAATACCAAGAGTCAGATGTTTATCGACTGAGCCACCCAGGGACCATAAGAATGGAACTGTTTCGTATTTCTGCAAATCTCTTTAATACCTGGTTTAGTGAAAAAGAACCAACTAGATAATCATACTAGATTTTACATGCAATCTGTTGCTATAAGTTGTTTTGTATCAAATAAATGAAGAAAATCTGGCCTCACAGTAATATTTATTTGGAAAGGGAGGAGTATTTCCATAGCCTTTTCAGATAACTGTGGATAGAATCCTTTGATACTACACTAATACTCTACAATGGTAGTTTCTAATGTTTGCAGAGTAAATTCTAAAACCATACCAGTGAATCTTTTCTATTCTGTTACATTCAAATCCATTGGTTTATCTTGCACCCTGAATGGATCTCTCACTCATACATGATTTTGTAACATTACATATTAGTCATTTGAAAGTATGAATTCACTGACTTATGCAGATCTTTGAAATATTCACACATTTCATCACACAATACCAAAAAAAAAGGAAAATATTTAATAATTTTACTGCCAATCTCTTCAGAAAAAGTATTCAAGTGTTGGGAAGTCATCATGTGTATGTGGGAAGATTTTTCCAAATTTATAATTTTCTCTTAAAAGTGAATTTTACCATTAGTAATAAATATGGCTAAGGTGTTTTCTTTGGAATATGAGGTTCAACTTCGCTGGTTTTTAAGAAAATGTTTTCCAAATACCCAATTCTGAATAACCATAGTTTGTATTAACAGTCATGCTTTTCTATTCCATGAAAAAAGTGGCAAATTCAGTATAAAACCCAATCACAAGCCCTTTTCCTTGCGAAAAAACTGTGAACTATAGTACGCACCAGAAATGCTTTATGGGATTTCTTTATTTTGTCACACAGAATATTTAAAACACAGTACTCCACTTTGAAGATCTTAAAATTTGATTATTTTTACTGATTTATTGATGATATTCTTAGTGATACTGCCTTTGTTTTTGTTTTCATTTTTTATTGTTGGGTATATGTTAGTAAAGTAAGTGGGAAAGAATACAGACTGATAGTACAATTTAATGCCACAGCTTTGTTTTGCACTAAAGTGCTGCCTGTTTTATCCACCTTTGCTTTGCACCATCACTTCAAGTACAACAGTAAAAAAAATATATAATACTTCCTACATAAGCTTCCGATAAAGATCTCAGGGACCCCCAGAGATCTAGCAACCACACTTCAAGAAACACTGATTTATAAGAATACAGAAATAGCCATATCTTTATCTATATTTACATCCAGCCATTTGTTTAATCAGTGGTGTTAGGACAATGGACTATATATCCATAATAATAATAATACAGCTGACTCTCCAACCCACCCTTCACATTGAAATGAATTCTAGATGCAACAGTCACAAATGCTGGTAATATCTTTGAATTTCTGGGGCTTCATAGTTGAGACTGAAGGATAAATTGGTAGAAGCTTCCCTTCTGAAAGGAAGCTTTCGAAATTATGTTTACATAATGGAAACATGGGAAAAATGAAAATGCATTCACACTTTGATGTAGCAATTTTCTGGTTAAAATTTACCTAACATTTGCATGAATAGGAATGCGGAAAAATGTATATATGTATATAGTAATAGAACATAAAACAATATAAATATCAAATGACAGTGACGTGGTTATAAACTACCTGATTCTAAAATTAAATTGAAAGTAAGCATTAAAGGATTAAAAGACAAAATGTATTATTAAATAAAAAAGGAACAAAAGAAAGAGAATATTCTCAAATAAAAAGAGCACATGTGTACTACACATGTACGTATATACTAACATGTTTGTTAAAATTACACACAGAAACACAAAATTCAACACTGATTAAGTCAATGCATGGGACTGGAAAAAAGAATAGTTAAAATGTTTTCTTCATTAAGATTTTAATTTAGAATTCTTATTTACAAAATTTATTTTACCATAAATAAATAGTTTACTATAAATAGGTTAAAAAAAAGAAATACAATTCTACAGTAAAATATAGGAAATAGATAAACTAAAAAAGAATTTAAAAAATGAAAGTAATCACTTAGGAAAAAACTTTCCTTTTTCACTACTTTAAAAAAAATACTAAATGGAAATATTACTGAGCCACAAAAAGACATTCTACTTATTGAGAGGGCTTACCAAGTTACATGGCTAACTGATGAGGAAAGAAACCTCCAGGTGTACTAACATTAAGATTGTGACTTCGAAGTCTACAGAGAAAACTGTGAGACTTCCAGGCAGAAGGAACTAACTGTATAATTTGCAGAGCCTGCTCATTCCCTAATGTTCTACTTCTGTAGTAATTGAGCTCCATATTATTCATCAGGCACATGGCTGCCCAAGAGAAAGACCATGTTTCCTAGCTATCTATTCATCTACATTCCCACCAGTGTGCTTTGAGCAGAAATGTTCTCATAGTGAAGCAGCACTCTACATTTTGCTCATTTCTGCACAATTCTGCTGGCCCCTATCTTGGACTATGAGCTGCCTTGGAACAAGGTCCAGCATAGAAAAGCAATAAAACAGAAGAATCTGAATCTCTGACATCATAGAGTGGTACCTACCTTCCCTGAACTCTTTATAGTCCTGGGGTTCTACCAGAGAGAGAAATAAAATTCTATCTTGTTTATATCATTCTTTGGGGGGAATTTTCTGTGACTAACAGCGAAATTTAACTTTAACAGATGAGTCGGTGGGGAGGATACATAAGGTCATTTTGACTCAGGAATCTCAACTCCAACAATGACTGCTTGAAAGCAGTGTGAATAGCATCAGAATTTACTGAAAAAGGTGGAGGGAGAGGGTCTCTATCTCCATATCAAACAACCAAGATCTCTTTCATCTAGTGTGAAGGGAAAATATTCAGAGATACTAAAATAAGCAGTGATCTCAGGGTTCTAATACTAACCTGATAAAAATACTTGAGACAATAATCACCCAACAAAATGGCTGGATGAGGGTTTGGGGTTTTGGAGAAGATAGAGAACAGCATATGTTGGTGAGCAGTTATTTATTTAATGTCTAAGTATAGTTTTCCTGGGTAATATAAAATTTAAGTACTAAGTAGAGTTTCCTAAATGCTAAAAAAAACTTAGAATGAGGGGATCTGTAATATCTTAGCAAAATCTTGGAGTTTAGGGTGGGGATAGGACACAAAGGGGAGATAAAACTTAATGATTTGTGGGAATGGAAGGAAAAGGGAGGAGAAAATTTATACTAAAATCTTAAACTTTAGTAGATTAGAAAGAACTCAATGGAAGAAATTGAAGGTATTATGTTTATGAATAATAATAAAATCATGAATGTCTGATTCAAATAATAGAAAAATGTGTAACTCCATTACAGGTAGGGAAAATGGGAAAAAGGAGAAAAAGTGGGGAGAAAAGATAGTTGACAAATAGAAATTTGATAAAATGGGCAAGAAGAGACCAAAAGGAAAAGAGAAATATATAATTCTAAATAAATAAAAACCATAAAGATGGAAACAACCGTATCAGTCATAAACTATATATAAAAAGACTAAATTTGCCCATTAAAAAGGTTTGTTAGGCTGGAATTAAAGGTAACAGGTTTATATGCTATTATATTTGTTATATGTAAGTATATACAATATACACCTATATATAATATGCAATATATGATTTACATATATATGCATTATGTATGTGCATGTATAATATGTACATGTTATACACATATAATATATATAACATTACAGTGTCAGTGTGTATATGTTTATATACATACATATGAACACTAATGGGGAAAGAAGGTCGTTATTTTATGTTACAAAAGTCATAAATGATAGCAAAAATATATTGTCATTAATTGGTATGCAGCAAAGTACAAAGCAGCTAAAGACATAAAGTAGACAAAATTGGAAATGAAAGAATTTGAGAAACATGCAGTTGCATTAGGAAATTCTAATCCATATCTCTGAGAATTAGGCAATTCTAGATAGTATAGTTTTTTTTCTATTAAATTAAAAAATAACTAAGACAAGGAGGAACTGATAAAATCAACACATATGACTAATAAAATATTTTTAAAAATCGTTCATACATAGAATTAACTTTTTCTTATGTCCATTAAACATTTATAAAAATTGATTATGTAGTTAGAAGTAGGAAACATATCTTAATTAAAAAAGCAGAAATAGTACAGGCAATGCTGTCTAGACTTAATTAAATAGTTATAAATAAGTTATCAAAGGATGACTATTACAACACTGTCAAAGAGAAAATTAAAAGGAAAATTGCTAGCAATCTAGAAGTCGATGAATAGAAATAATCTCACACCAATATCTGTGAATGTAGTGAAAGGAGTACATAGAGGAAAATATAAAGTACAAGCATCTTCTATATTAAGGAATGAATGAATGAATAATAAATAAAATAGGTACTCATCTAATTTATTTTAATTTAATGTAGATTACTGACCTCTAACCTACTGTTTAGCCATGTAAATAGAATTACTCCATATTCATTTATAGTTTCTTCTCCCAGAGATTCTTGTGAGCTAGCCTGGCATAGAAGTACAGAATGTCATTGGGGAAACAATAAAATAGGAAGTACCCAAGGAAGACTTTCTAGATAAATCAACTCTGCATCACTAGGTATTAGTTAAGTAGAGAATCGACATAGGTTACTACTACTACTACTACTAATACCAGTACTACTACTAATACTAATATGAATATGTTGAATGGAAATACGGGACTCGAGTTGGACTTTCAGAGGTTGGTGGATATAACAAGGAATAGGTTCAGGTGTAAAATAGACAAATTAATGGTGACTTATATTTGGTGAAAGTTAAATTCTATTATGTAAAAGAAATCTGGAATGAGGCAGGTCACTGCATACTCAACGGCTCTGTCAGGAACTCAAACTCTTTAGAGGTGCCCTCCCCACCATGGGTCATATGAGCTTATGGCCAAATTAATAGCTACAGATCTAGTTTTCACATCCCATTTCTAGCAGAAGCAAAGAGGAAAGGCCAAAAGTGCCTGCTAGCTGTCTTCTACAGGAAGTGCCAGTATATTCAGTTAACCTGTGTTAACATCATAAAGTTATATCCCATCTTCAGCCACAAGAAAGCATGGGCAATGTATTCTTTACCCGGCCAAGCACCTCCTTCCCAATCCTCTGCTAAAATCTGATGGTTGAATAAGTCTGGGAAAGAGGAGAGAGGGTATTTGAGACTGGGAATAAAACATATCCAATGTTCAGATATACTACATTATTAAATATAATTTTGCTTAAATCCTGCTACAATCACATCAAACAATCATTTCCATAAAATAACATGAATAGAAAAAGAAAGATACTAGAATTTAGGAAATACATTTACTGTAACTCTCTACCTAATCTGAAGAAGCAACATGGAGATCCTCTTAGGTTGCAGAACATAACACATAGCTTAGGGTTATCCAACTCCTAACAAAGAATTTTCCACTTTGTTTTTAGTTACAATGAAACATCATTGCTTTTATGTACTCTTAAATAAAGTCGGTGTGAACTGAGATAGCTCAAGAAAATGTTAAAAACCTGAGACACAGACTGAAGATAGACCTGTATAAATCTAAACTGGTGTATTACATAGATGCTATGGACCCAACAAGAACTTGGACCTTGACAATGCTCAGACTTGTAGGATGCTTCCCTTTCATTAATGTCTAGTGAATGGGGGGATTTGTGAATTGAAGCTACTTTCTATCAGTTGTCAAAGGGTTAGGATATATATACTCAGTTCAATCTGTAGAGACAAACCTGAGCTTTGTTCTTGCATTGTTTGTACTGTGAAAGAAGTTACCTCATCAATAAAAAAAAAAAAAAAGTAAGCCAGAGAAAAAGTAAGATAAAGATCATCTGACCTGCTATAATTATTGGGTGACTTGCCACCAGAGATTTGGGAGCTAAATAAAGCTGGCTACAGCATATCAGCCTGAAAGAGTATAAAGGGATATCTACAGAAGGTGAGTATGAGTAGACAGCGTTTGTTACAGTTTTGAAAATAAAGGTTATCCTCTTATCTTGCATCAATATCAGGGAAAATTACAAAGAGAATAGGCTCTCTTTGAATTACTAAATACAATAAATAGGATTCTGAGAGGCACAGACTCCAGATCACACAGGTCCAATTTTCAATAAGGCATATTCATCTACCATAAATGATAGCAAAATATCACACTTGCTTCTAAATCTAATATTATAAAAAGAACTACAATTGTCTGACAAAGCACAAAAATTTAACTCCAAAACATCTATATGCTATGCATAAGGCATCCCATTTTTCTCGTATGCTCAGAATAGTAGAGATCGCTACTATTACCGACATTACTACCACCACTAATAATAATAATTCCAACGTAATAGACACCTTTGAAAGATTTCTGTAAGTTAGAGTTACTATCTGATGCATCTGACACATGTGAAATAAGAAAAAAATTCTCGGTGTATGTAGTGAAAATATGCTCAGAGAAGCAGTAAGGGAAGGTGAGTCTGAACACCAGTGAGGGTTCTTCTCACCAGCCAGAGAACAGAAAGGTGGAGTGGGGATCATCATGGCAACTGCACTGGAAAGGGAAGGAAAACCGTGGGATGAGCACTGGGTGTTCTGAGCACTAGATATGCCTTAACGCAGAGAAGACTTATGTTCTGATCTTCTTTTTGGCTGTGGCTTGTCTTTGGACTTAAACTTTCAAGAACTCTCTCCTATGTGCCTAACCTGTGGAAGGAATTACATAAATGTAGTGCTTACCTCTGACAATGCCAGGCTTCCTAAATGTATATGAACACTGATAGGACATGTTGGCATTATTTCAAATCAAAGGTGATAGAAGAAGGGAGTAGATCTTGGTGCAAATACATGCTTATAAATATAAAAGGTTGGGGGTTAATGTAAATTCCTTCAATGAAGGGTTTTAATCTGTAGCATAACCAAGACATTAATCATCACCTCCAAGCAACCAGTAACAAAAGTTTACTTGTATAAGAATTTACAAAATGCTTTTCCATTCCATCGTCTGATTTTAATACCACAACAGACGTTAAAAGGTAGGAAAATGTTTCCTCCCCATTTCACAGTTCCAGTTCTTCCAGGACCATGTGACCCTGCACCTTTACCTACTGGGCTCCTTTTGACCTGAAAGTTCTTTTCCTATTCTTATTAATCTCATTAACTCTCTCTACTCACTCAGAAATCATTTTATTAGAAGCCTTCCCTCTTCCATTGAGCTCTATTGTATCTGTCCTCAGTGCTGCCATAGCAGCTTGCAATTCCCTCTATGAATGTACCCACTGCATGCTATAGAAATTAGATATTTATATAAATTTATATATTTACAAATTAGGAAATGGTGTTCTGCACGATTCTCTTAGAGCCCCTTTATCGTCCCATATATCCCTCCCTAGAATTCTCTGTTTTTCATGGAAGAAGGTCTTTGGGCTGTGGAGCCACTTTGCTCTCAGAGGCTGAGTCTTAGAAATGTTTCGAAGTTTACCTTCACCCCGGGGCTCTTAGCAATGAAATAGAGTGGATATGAGAGCCCAGAGCCCCTGCCTCTAGATAGGATGGATTCGGAAGCATAATAGGCCCTCCAGAGTTTCTCTGCAGGATCAAGCTGAGCCTAATCTCCTAAAATCACACCCAAGCCCTCCTTTTTCCTTTTCCACTCATGCTTTATTGCCCCATTAGCAGTTTCTCCTGAGAGCATTTCCTTAATAAATCACCTGCACATGAATGTTCATCTCAAGCTCTACTTCCAAAGAACCAAAGACACAGTTCTTTGCCTTTAATAAACTGTAAACCATTTTTCTTGATCTTGATGTCTCCAGCCCAAAGCAAAGAGCCTGAGACATAGTAGTCATTAACAAAATCATTGTTCGTTGAAAGAATTCCTAATACTATAATTCTGCCGACAAGATGAATGTAAATTAGACAAAATCCCACTGCACAAGGCACTCACAATATAGTAAGTTACAGTTAACAGAGATATTGAACTTTTTTAAAATGTTTATTTATTTTTGAGAGAGACAAAGATAGAGCATGAGCATGGGAGGGGCAGAGAGAGAGGAGATACAGATCTAAAAGCAGGCTCCTTGCCCTGAGCTGTCAGCACAGAGCCAGACATAGGCCTTAAACTCACAAACTGTGAGATCATGACGAGAGTGGACGTTAAACGCTCAACTGACTGAGCCACCCAGATACCCCAAGATGTTGATCTTTTAACACATACTTTAAATGTAAGTCGAGTCTACTCATACACCTTCATTTTGAAATATGCACAAAAGGGATTTTATTTAAATTTTATAATTTTAATATATTTATATTAATTCATCTCAATATTTCTGCCCATCTCTCCTTATAAGCATAGGATTTTATTTTGAACATGGATGGCTGAAGTTCGAGTAAAGTATTAAACGATAACTTTTCGGTGTCAAGTGAGTGTTTGAACTGTCATTGAATTAGCAATTGGCAACATTAAAGAAGAGTCAACTCTGATAAATGGAAAAAAGAGAAGTCATAAAGACAAATTCATTCAAGATAATCAACAATATTGGAAAAAATAATATAAAAATAAAAAGTATTCTGAAATAGTTTATCAATAAACCACCCAAGTTTTAGAAGAGACATGGGCTACTAAATGGTGCAGCAATATAATGTAGCTAGTAGGAAAACATTAAACACTTTGCTAAGTATTCCCAAACATGATTGAAATTTAAAGTTTTGACTTCATCATCTAAATTTTGAAAGATTACAACATTTCATATAAGCTGTAGAAAAACAGGAAAAAGTGTAGAAGATATTCTCCAAGTTTTCCACGAGGTAATGGGAAAGAGATTTGTTTGGTTGCTTCCTCACTGGCTACTGATTCTTAGGCTTCTTTGGAGGTTCTGCCTCCTGTTCCTGACCTCTGAATGGCTGAGTGTTGTATAACATGGTGGTCTTCTAATTATAACCACTTCTGGGCCATTTGTTCCAATACTTTAAATGCCACTTATGGGATGATAACTCCTAAGTTAGTGTTAGTAGTTCAGGCCAGTCTCCTGGCCCCACCATTTATCTGCCTGCTATCTCCCATGTACTGTATCCAAAATGAGCTCTTGCTCTCTCCTCTAAACCAGCTCCCCCCAGTCATTTCCATCTCCGGTAATAGCAACCAGACCTATGACTGACTTTCAAATTTGGTTTACACCTGGAGAGGTTGTAAGATCATCATGTACTGAATTTTCACATTTTGTCAGGGGTCCCCTAGACCACAGGCAACTTAGAAGATCCATAACATAGTCCTAGCCAGGACAATGACACGCTGAAGTGAAAGGATACAAAACAAAATTAACAAAAGGGAAAGGTCGATGAGGAGAAGTTTAGAGAAAAACAGGCACAAGCTTCCAAGAGCCCGCTCTCCATGGACTCACACAAGAGACACCTAACCCCCCGCCCAGCATTCAATTATGACAACACATGTGAAACGTCTACTCGGGAAGTGCATCAGAGCCTTGGATTTTACGGAAGGCTGGCCACACAGGCACCCTCTGCCTAGCATATACCAAAATCTAGACTCCCAAAAGTGAAGCAAGTATCCAGCATCCATATTATTGTTTGGATAACAATTTAGGCAAAGTAAACCACTCTAATCAGAGAATGGTAGACTCTTCCTGAGATCCTAGTTCCCAGATGCCGACCAAGGGCCAATCTTGCTAGCTGGCCTGAGTACCGTATTCTCGGGCCTGCGGGGTGAAGTCTCTCTGGACACCTATATACCTTGTGGCGGAACTGTTGCCTGGGCCTTCCGAAGAAGTTCCTTAAAAGTGAAAGGCATGGGCCCATTTATCTCCTTTCCTTTTCTTCCATGTTAACTCATATTTAAATGTGAGAACTACAGGGGTGCCTGGGTGGTTCAGTCAGTTGAGCATCTGGCTTTGGCTCAGGTCATGATCTCATGGTTTGTAGGTTCAAGCCCCGCTTCGGGCTCTGTGCTGACAGCTAGTTCAGAGCCTTGAGCCGGTCTTCAGATTCTGTGTCTCCCTCTCTCTCTGACCCTCTCCTGCTCACGCTGTCTTTCTCCCTCTCTCAAAAATAAACATTAAAAAAAATAAATAAATGTGAGAGCTGCAGCTCCAGGATCAATCTCAGATTGTGAGCAACCTCCAAAGTAGAAGTCACGTGCTAAGGACAGGTCCCTATGACACCATAAAGCCATCACACCATGTCAATGTTCTCAACATCTACATTCATTCTCTACGCAGAATTGATGCTTAGCTTGTTTAAGCTATTACATCTGCATTCAGCAATTAGAAGCTGAATACATTGTGTCATGAAAAAATTAAATCCAGCAAAACATAAGAAATCCATTTTCAACATCTGTGAACTCTATAACTAAAAGATTGTTTTGTATTCATTTTTTAAACTTTCTTTTTAAGTTTATTTATTTTTGAAAGAGAAAGAGAGGGGGGGAGGGAGGGGGAGGGGAAGAGAGAGAGGAAGACACAAAATTCAGAGCAGGCTCCAGACTCTGAGCTGTCAGCACAGAGCCCAAAGTGGGGCTCGAACTCAGAGACCACGAGATTATGACCTGAGCTAAATCAGATGCTCAACCGACTGAGCCACCCAAGCACCCCAAGATGTCTGTTTTTCAAATGAAAACTGAAAGTAATACCCTTGAAGAAATAACTAGAAGCACCCGAAGAAATAACCTGCCTGCATTGGAAAAACTATATTTAAAGCATCTAAAAGATCTGAGTGCCAGCTCATGAGAAAAAGAAAAGGCTATTGGTTAAGAAATAAGTAAATCATTAAACTGGACCTTTACAACTTGAACTTCCATACATCATTTTTACAAAGGGGGCATATGAGGTAATGACATACAGTATATCCCCAAAATATTTGCTTTTTGTAATCTAAGTAAATAAATAGAAGAGAGTAGTTAAGTTTCCCTGTGTTTCTTCCAGAACTTTAAAAGGGTTCCCTGATTTAAATTTAGTACACTTATACTTAATAATCAATATTTATTTCACCACAAATTTTACTAATTAATGTTTTTTTTAACTGTTGCCACTGAATGGCTTCCCATCTTCTTCCTTAGAGGTTTCTTATGGGATTTTTTCTTACCATCATTCTCAATCTTGTTGAACGTGAAGCAGTAATTTCCTTAATGGTGTTTTATAATAAAATATAATCTAAATTAACAGTATTGCAGACACCACAGAGTATTAGAAATGTAATAAAAAATAAATTGCTCTGTGCTACTCACTCCAAAATAGTACTCTACTAAAGCTGTAGCTAAATTTATTCATAAGATAACCAAAAGAACTTTGCCATTTAAGGCATTAAAACACACACACCAGCACACTTACAGAAACATGATAATGTCTTTTGGCATATACACTTGACAAGGATGTAATTATGGTATTCTAATATTCTACTAACAGATAAATTCAGCCAGATGTGCCAAATAAATAATTCAGTGGGATTCTATTTCATATTTTCCATTAATTCATCTAAAATACCCAACAACGTTACATTTAATTGGCTCAAAAAATATTTTTGAGTGAATTATCTGTCCCTCTGCATTTATAGGCACCAGCACTGGGAAGAGAAATTAATACCTCTAATCCCTATGGGTACATTTTCAGTTTTATGGAAAAATTTTATCTCACATTTTTTTCCCTAAAATAATTGAGCAACTTTTAGAAAACATAAGAACAAGAACACATTTTATAGACACCTTACAACGTTCAAAGGTGCAAATGATCTTTACTCACAGCTGCAATTTTGGAATGTAAACTCAGCCAACAGCCAGGTGGTTGGAAGTTATCAACAAGGAGGCATGCAAAACTAAACTGAGGCATCAAAAATAATACTTCTGAAAAAGGACTATTTTAAACTTTCATGCAAGTGGCCCCATCTCAGGATCCAGAAATCTGTTAATCTTGCACACATTTGAAGTATTTCAGCCCACAAAATTGGTGCTGACGTTAAATATTATAAGATTTTATATGTAACTTATTTCAATGTTGAATAAAGATTAGAAAATGAAGAAATGGAAACTAAGACTGCCTTGGATTCCATAGTAGGCTACTTGTTATCTTGATAACAACCCTACAAATAAACACTATTATCCCGAATTTGCAGATAACTGAGCTTCAAAAAGGTTAACTAACTTTCCTAAGACAATACAATTAGTAAATACTAGTTCCAGGATTTTAGCAAGCATCTGTAAGACGCTATTTCTAGTAAAAAATAGTCAATATGTGTTTAGGATCACTCAGGCAAATGTTTTAATAAAGTATCTCCTTTAAGCTTCACAGCAATCATATCAGTTAGGTACTCCACCTCCTCTTTATAGATGAGTCAACTTATGCTGAAGATAATACAATGATTTGTCCAAGATCCCACAGCTAGTATATGGGGGAGTAAGAATGGGGTCACCCTCTTTCTTAGAGTCTGTTTTTAGTCTCAATCTGAGTATTAATAGAAAACAACTTTGGTGGCTTTAATTCAAGTCAGATTGAAAGCTCTTCTCTAAAAGAAGTGAAACTCAATGGTTGCTTTATCTTGGTAAAAAGAGCGCACATTATTTGACTTTACTGACCCACTGTAACATTTTCTGTACATATTTATATTTCTACCAGAATATGGTTCCTAATCAAAATGGAGCTGAAGATAAAGCACAAAATTACCCTTGCACAGTATCACCTGGGATTCGGGGAACTGAATGTTCCTGGGACAGGAAAAGAAGAAAAGGAACTTGAGTCAAAGTAAAGAAGGAAAAAGATCAGGAATTTTAAAGTTAAAAGAGAAAGGTCTACAGAGAATACAGTCTTAAGACAGAGTGGTTTCCACAAATAACAGGGAATTTGAAAGGATATAATCTTCAACACTTAAAATCTTCAAGGTAGGTCTTCCTCTCTCTCAAAAATAAATAACCATTAAAAGGGGTGCCTGGGTGGCTCGGTGAGTTAAGCATCCAACTTTGGCTCAGGTCATGATCTCACAGTCCATGGGTTCGAGACCTGCATTGGACTCTGTGCTGTCAGCTCAGGGTGTGGAGCCTGCTTTGGATTCTGTGTCTCCCTCTCTTTCTGCCCCTCCCCTGTTCATGCTCTGTGTGTGTCTCTCTCTCTCAGAAATAAGTAAACATTAAAAAAAAAAAAAGCTTCAAGGCAGGTTTTCAATAGCAAGTTAGAGATTTTTAACTTTTGTCCAAATATAGTAAAAATCAAATGGTTTATGGGGATAGGTGGATGGGAAACTGCCCCACATGATTATCCCATATGACCATGGGATACAGTTCATTGGTCACTTACCACCTTTCTCAACTTTTGACTAGAATGCCTTCTTATAATTCAGAGGCCAGAAAGCTAAATACATTTACCAGATTCTCTTGCATTAAGGTTGTGGACAGAATTTGGGTTTTATCAATAAAACTTCTGACAACCAAATTAAATGTGAAGAGATGTATTTTTTAAGAATCAGTTTTGCAGGTGTGAATCACAGTAGACATGGTTATGAAACAGTCACAAGCTATGGAGTAGCCTTATCATATCTGTTGGTGGGCAAAGGCTGCGGTGTTATCCTGGGAATCATTCCTATAGGTCCAGCCTAATGACCTTCACCTGTAGTTCTTATAATTAATTTTGTAAGGGATTAATTATCTAAATCAATTTAACATTTATGCTTAAACTAGCTAGAACAGATTCTGTTACCTGCAACTGAACCCTGGCTGAGGCAAACCTTTTCTCTTCACTGTCACCTGCCTTCAGTCAAGTTCACCTTCAAAGCCAGGCGCAGAAGCCTCATCTACCCATATAAACTTTACACCAACATCTACACAAAAACTCATGAATACTTAGTTCCATCCTGATATAAATGAAGATTTATTTCACAGTATTAAGAATCAAATGCACATGAAAAACTAAACTATATTTCAGGTAAAATATAAATATGTATGACCAAGCTAATACATCACATGGTATGTCAAAAATACAATGCTTAAAATCAAGATTTTTTCATCCCTTCTCCCCCAACAAACTTAGTTTTCAAGGCAACAAATGTGAGGAAATATATTCCACTCACACCAGTGTATTGTCCTTAATTTTATTTATTTCTTTAGTTAGTTAGTTGGTTGTGTTTTTTTAAGTAGGTTCCATGCCCAGCATGGAGCCCAACACAAGGCTGGAGCTTACAAACCCTGAGCTCAAGACTGAGCTAAAATCAAGAGACGCTCAACCAACTGAGCCATACAGATGCCCCTGTCCTTAATTTTAAAGAAATAACATCAGACGCTGTACTTTCAGGCCTCATTTGCCACTTTGCGACGTCTGTCTCCTGGTTTGAATGCTCATCATGTGATGTGACAGGAGCGCACGTGGGTGTAGGATTGAAGGGAGGCATTACAGAAGGAATGGCAGGCAGAGAAAACTAAGGAGAAATTGCCGATCCTAGAAACACGAGGCTGCTTCAGGAGATGTGATACAAAGCACTGGAAAACTACCTTTCTTCAAAGTTTATTAAAGAGTCACACAATGTTCCTCAACTAAAAGGCGAAATCCTGACCTACAGCATCTATGGCTTTTAATTCAGATTCAAAATGAGAAATTTCTGAGAACATTTCATTTCCAACCTCACGGTTGGGGAGAATTGAGACCTTTGTGAAATCATGAAGGAAAGTCCCTACCAAAGAATGTCACCTCTAGCCCCTACTTTGAATTCAGGTCCTTTAGGAAAATAGGTGACACAGATGAACTATTTCAGTGTATTGCCTCCCAAGCTATTGAGAGTAACTCCTCAAATGCTTCCGGTCTACCCTGCAGTTCAAATTAAAACCAGCACACACAGCACTGTGAAATATCTTATGTAAATATCTTTTTCTCTTTATTAATTTCATTTTATACATTTAGATCACAAAACTAAAATCACATATGAAGTGACAATAACCAGCCTCCCCATAGTTAATGAATGTTGCCCCAATAATATATGTGTATAAACATACATTCAGTATAAATTATGTATCTAAATTCCATGTTATACTCACATATGTAGGCACACATATATGCATACATATAAAACTATAATCATAGGTTCTCAAGTACAATAGTGAAAACATACAAAATAATGAGATAAATTATAGACTCTATTTCTCAACTATTAATTAAGGTTTGAACACATCTGAAACTTTAGTTTTTTTCAGTAATTTTTAAAGTTTTTGAGAGAGAGAGAGAGAGAGAGAGAGAGAGGAAGAGAGAGAATAAGCAGAGAAAGGGAGAGAGAGAACACAAAGCAGGCTCTGCTTCACCAGCATGGAGCTCAATGCAGGGCTCAAACCCACGGACGGCCAAGATCATGACCTTAACCGATATCAAGAGTCAGATGCTCAACCGAATAGCCACCCAAGCAGCCCTTTGAAACCTGAGGTTTATCATCAGTGGTTTTCATACATTGTATAAAGTGATTTATAAATACTTAAGATCCCTTTCTTCAAATGTACAAATGTACATCTACCAGCGTTACTTTTGTGCCTGATGCCATGATGCCGATAGGAATAGAATATTGCTCCTCTGGCAACAGCACATGTGGAGGATGCAAGACCAAAAGGAGATAAACGTACACTGAACTTATCAGGTCACAGAAAATGACATACATGCCAAGATGTTACCGTGACACCTCATGAAAAAGATATTTGCCTCTTCTCATAAATTTTCACGTTCACAATTTCAGTTACAATGCAATCTTGTTACAAGCCTCACTACTGAATGAATATAATTCACATCAAACTTCTAATAAATAGAGAGTCCACTGAAAGCTATTTTCAATAGGAATGTATTTTTATTTTTCCTTAGCATTCTTTTGATGGAAGTATTTATTTGATTTTATCACTCAACTCAATTACTGTATGTTTACATAGCTTAATTATCTCTAATTAAGAAATCAATGTTCATATGTGTAATCATTTGAACATGTAATTATAATATCTAATTATATAATTATAGTGTATAGTGAAATGATCAAAATCTTCATCTTATTGATTTAAAAGAATGTATGTTACTTATTAAAAATCTAAAGCCAAAAATGTTCATTCTTTACTTGCAATACTGTCTTTAAAACGGCTTACTTCCCAAGGTTAAATGAAGATTAAAGAGGGAAACGAAAAGCGGGTAAAGATAAAACCTTGTGCACATAAAACAGGCCACAGGATGATCTTTGCAATATTACATGGTACAACACGCCAAAATGCTTATTAGTGAGCCCTCACCACTCCTTGATTCATTCACTGTTTTCATTCATGATACATTTATTATTTGTACTGTAAGTTTGGACTAGGGAGAAATTATTTTTTTCCAGAATAACAGCAACATAAAAAGTTTCTATACCTCTGAAGAAGTTTTTGTTTGCTTTCCAGAACTAATTATAGAAAGAATAATGTGAACAACTTATAGCAACTCAAAATGTATAGGCAGAAGGGGACCTTGTAATCCTTTCTACTCCCTACAATCTTTTCTCAGTGTAGATTAATAATACTGTCTATCTTAGCCTGGATCTTTTAAAAAGATCAGAGCCCTAGGCAAGGATTAGGGTGTTGACAGTTTCTTTGGCAGAAGTGAGTCCAGTGAAATAAAGATGAGGGAAGGGGAAGGAGGTGACAGAGGCAAGGAGAGGTAGGAGGCAAAGGATATGATGCTCATGATGTGTCGTCACTCTGCAGGTAGGATAATCTGGAAGATTTACAAAGAGGGGACAAACTCTCAGTGAAGGTTCTGAGGGCAGAAATTAAGAGAAAATTTATCTACCTTGCTATCTCCTGTCTCTTGCCTCCTCTTTGTCATGCCAAGAAGAACCAACAAGTCTGAACTTGAACAACCTGCCCCAGTGGCTCCTCTGGAAGCCAGGTCAAAAGATCTAGAAATGGCCTTGGAAATCACGGACTTCACCACTGTCAAGGCCTGAGACCAAGAGTCAAGAATAAAAAGTGCAGAATCAATGGAATAGCCAGAGGAAATAGGGTTACAAGAGAAGACTTTATTGGGGGGTGAGGAGACAGTAGTTTTATTGTGTGATTGGTGTTCCAAAGAACAAAGCTGAAGGATACAATTAACTTCAGTAGGAAATGTTTAGAAGCAGTTAGTGTTTGAGGAAAGTCACAAGTGGATAATACCAATGAAGGAGATTGAGACTCACATGCTATTTCTGGGATAAAGGAATGCTAAGTAGTCAAGATGCTTTTTCCCCACAGGTTCGTGAAAATATAGTGAATACTTCGGTAATGATGTCTTCCCAAATGCTTCCCTAGTTGCTGGGTAAGAGCTAATGATGCAGTGATTGCCGGCATCGTATAGCACCCTTCCGTGGTGGTTAAATGAATGAATGGCCTCTTCAGTGACTGAGAGGGGCCCAAAGGCTTTGGTGACTTTTTCCACCGTAGTGGAATCTAGTTGTTTAAAATATTTAAAACAAGTTAATGTAATATCAAAAGGAACAAAAAAAGGAAGGAAGGGAGGAAGGAACGGAGGGATGGAGGAGGAAGGGAGGAAGTGAAATCCAATATTTCAAGAAACTTTTTCCTGAGTCAGGTCATAAAATATAAAGGAGAACACCCATGAAAATTCACTCTTTAACTTTACTTGCAAAATAAGCTAAGCCATTAGAAAAAACTTTACATGGAACCGATTTAATATTTCTCTCTGACCCAGTTCTTAGAAATCTGTTATCAAGTTACCTATTAATAAAACTTACTAGAGCAAACACCCTAAACATGCCGTACTCACAATATTCAGATTCCTATAAAAATAGCTACTGCCTCCCCTGGAGTCAGGCAAGTGTTCCCTCCCCACAACCCAAACCTAATTTAGACACACTTATTATTAATTCAGAATGTGAGAGAATCTGGTGCATAAAAAGGAGAGCTTTGCAAAGAAAGCTTACTCCTTGGGCCTAACCCAGTTAAGATCCTGACATCTAAAATACCTTAGCTCCCTGATAAAAAATTAAAGTCACATTAAACAAATTTAAGAAATCTAATTTCTGACATACTCAACTGATTTGCAACACTTAGTTTTCAACACTTACTATATACATTTCACGCGCAAGCTGTTCTTTACCCCTCCACGCTCACCTGAGACAATGTAGTAGAGAAGAATCTGAACTAACAGTAGGTCTTATAGACTTGATTTTATAGGTAAAAATTTCCTATTTCTCTTCCATCATTAAAATTTAGGGTGAAACGGAAACAAAACCCAAGATAATCTTTCCGGAATGAGTTGCAGATTACCTTATAGCACAGAAGTATTAGAAACCTAAGATTTGTTACCAAATATCCCTGTTGATAATGGATGTAGATGCTCTTGAAGGTGACTGTCAAAAAGTTAGTATATCAGGGCTCCTGGATGGCTTGGTCAGTTAAGCATCCTACTCTTGGTTTTGACTCAGATCATGATCTCATAGTTCATGAGTTCAAGCCCTGCATCAGACTTCCCGCTGACAGTGCAGAGTTTGCTTGGGATTCTCTCTCTCTCTTCTCTCTCTGATGCTCCCTATATGCTCTGTCTCTCTCTCTCTCAAAATAAATGCATAAATAACAACTTTAAAAAATTAGTAAATCAAAACTCCTTATCTGTATGTATGGCACTTAACATTCAGGCTAAAATTCTTGAATCATCCCTAACTATTCTTCTCACCCTCATATCCAATCCATCCACAAAACCTTCACTTAAAAATGCATTCAATCTACTCTCTTTCACCACCCCCAACATGAACCCTGTAGCCAACATCACCATCATCTCTCTCTGAAGAGAGCACCCACCTTCCACTCTCAGTTCCTCTAATCTATTCCCCAAGTTGCTGGCAAATTGTGTGAAAACATAAGTCACAAGGTATGACCTTCTGCTTAAACCCTTCTTTGGCTTCCCATTTGGGTGCAAGTAAGAGGGACCTTCTCATCAGGCCCTTTTCATCAGAAATCCTTCCTCATCTCCAGTGGCTCCACGGTCACTGCCCTGCAGCCATACTGAACTCCCTCTTCAAACACACCCATATTCCTCTTGCTTCAGACCTTTGCCTTTTCTCAAGGTTCTGCTTAAATACCTTTTCATCACTGTAGGCTTCCCTGACCATCCTATATAAAATCTCAATCACCATATCTAGTTTAGTTTTCTTCAGGATATTAACCAATATGAGAGATCAGAATATAGGTAAATCTATTTTATTGCCCATTTCCCCCTAGAAAATATAACCTCCATGAGGGGTGGGATTTGGTAGGTTTTTTCATTGCTGTATCCCCAAACCCAAACACTGCCCCACACTTAGTAGCTGCTTATGGCTTACCTCCTTACATATGGCAACCAGTGGCTTTTTTTTTTTTTTTACAACTCCCTGGGTAAGCATTAGAAAGTAAAAATGACCTCATTAATGCCTAGTGTAATTCTGAGGGAAATGTGCAGTCTATTTAAGAAATTCAACTTTGTAAATGCTCAAAAAAAGGGGTTACGCATTCAGCAATAATATAAAAGCACCAACATTATTAATTAAAATGTTTAAGTTACCCTACAGACCTCTCCAAATAAATGCAGAAACACCGGGCTCCCAGAAGGGCATTTTATTCACCGAAGTTTTATGAAAAGGCTCAGCAGTTTTAGGAAGAAAATAAAGTGAAAGCTCAGTAACAACAACAACAAAATGTATTCCAGTAACTTCTCCACACCTAATGGTGTAAAAACAAAATAAAATTTAACAAAACCAAAACAGCAGCAACATTTTTTAGTCAAAATGACCAACCCAGGGTGCCCCAAATAATACAGAATAAATTAGAAGAATAGTTTTAAGTTAAAAAAAAAAAAAAGATGGGCTAATTAGTAGAAAGTCCAAAATAGGAAGAGATATCTAAAAATGCTTGATGTAAATTAATTTGACCAGCTCTGCAATCTATTTATGACTTACCAAAGATTCCATTATCAATATTTATGGGGCAGGGTTGGGCTATTCTTAGAATACTACCAAAGAATTATCTGCCACAAACTTGCGTGTTACTAACCACCGCCATCACTCACTGTTTCACTGACGACCTAGTACCAGCTTCACTCTGGCTTGGGGAGACAAGCGTCCTCTGTGACCCTGAGGACCACAACCTGTAAGAAACCTCAAATTTATGCAGAAATGGTTTAAAAAGGCTCAATTCAGTTATGGACAAATTCTATCATATATTCAGCATTAGTTTCATGGACTAGTAATCCTGGTTTAAAAAAAGTATCATTTTTCAAATATAGTTATTACAGTATAGGCTTCTACTTTAATATGTCTCATGTAAATTACTTTCATCATATAAAATAATTTATAAACTTTCATATAGATGAGAAAAGCAGCCTTTTCAAAAAGATGTGTTTGCTTGGAAAAAGGTAGGCAATATGCTTTGATCAATTTGATGTGAAACATAAAAGGCTTCTTTCATATTAAACAACTACCAGGCATACAATTTTAATTGAGGACAATTTTCGTTAATTTTTAACATTTCAAGGGAACACACACCAAAAGGAGCTATAAGTCAAATAGCTATTTTATTACTACCTTTGCAGTAACTTGAAAATGTTTCTTCCTTAGGAAAGGAAAAAAAAAGGGGGGGGGCTTCAAGTCTTGACAAATCAGATCACTCTAAATTACCTGCCTCAAAGTTCACTATTTTAGTAAACATTTTATTATCTTTCTCCGTATTCCATATTCACAATGGCTATTTCATCCTCTTTCTGAAACAGTGGGCTTTATATGTAAATTTTCTATCCCCTTTTTAATGTGTACAGTTTTTTGTGGAGTACAGCAGCCATCTTTTTCTCTAAATATTTCGGTCCTTGAAACAGCTTCGGCACATTCAGTTGCTATAACCTTGTCACTCAAATTTCAGCTAAAACACAAAACGATCTCACCACAGATAATGGGAGCACGACCACTATTCTCAGTAAGAAACATTTTTCAAGAGGAAGAATGTTGTGCTGACAATGTTGTTTCTCGAATCAGGCCGTAGGAGTATGTTCAGTTTAGTGAACATTCAATACAATAACCATCACCATAATAAAGAGTAACTAGATAATTAGAAGGATTTCAGATCCAGCACTGTTAGTGTCAAGGAAGGAACCATCACATGTGTTTGTCTCTGTGGATACCTCATGTGGAGGAAGGTGCAAATTGAAAATGAGGAGTATGGTGTGGCAGTGGAGAAAAAGAAGAGGGATATTTGAAAAGACATTGTGCAAATCACAGACATTAGTGAATGAACTATTATTGCTATGGAGGTAGGACATGTTACAGATCATACACAACTGAGATGTCTTAGCTAAAAACACATGACCCAGGAAGGGCAGGGAACTGGCAGCCAACGTGCTCTTGCTTAAGATCCACCAATCAGTGAGCACTTAGCCAGACCTCTAGAAAGCAAATGCCCCTAAGGAGGGTGGTACCTGTGAATTATTCATACCTTATTGCCACCTGCTTTAATCAGATACTTCCTTCTGAACATTCCCTGAATCAGCTCATTTTAGGTAATTTTACACATTTGTGGGGAGGTATGTGTGTGCACACTTGCACACACGATTATTTTGGAAAATGACTGATTTGGAGGAACTTTGGCCTAACTATATTTGAGCTACATTTGCTTAAATCATTGAAGGCTTTCAAATTCTACTAAGTAAACTAACCTTTCGGACTGGATGCTTAGTCCAGGAGGGGGGCATTCAGAGTCAACTGATGTTGCAAAGCTAAGCACTTAATAAACAGTATACTTAATTGCTTCCTTAAAACAAGTGTAACTAAGTGTTAGGAACCTTCCTGTGGCCGGAGAGGAGGGGACTGCATTAAGGAATTACAACAAAACCAAGTGTGTTGGGCTTACAATAGGCAAAATAGTGAAACCACTGCTCACGTTCCGCTTGTATGTCTCTCTTCGATACCCATCAAACGTCTTCATGCTGTCTCTCAGGCTAGTTTCTCAGGGATGCTAAGCCACTAGCTCCAGAAAAATCTGATCTTCTTTATTAAAATGTCAATTCCCGCTAAGTCAAAAGAAAAAAATACTAATTTTTTAAATATTAATTTTTGTTAATGATGGAGAAGGTCAGGTCTTAGTTTCTTGTAAAAAGCAAGGCTGTTTCCTTTCATTGAAGATCAGTCCCTGATCAGAGTCTTTGTACCAAAACATTAGGTTTCCTGTGAATTGTCTGTGGCCCAAAGTGTTTGTATAAATTCCTATAGGGAGGAAATATACAGATTTCCCCAAACTCTTACATCCTCCAGCCTCCAGCCTCCTTTTCCCTAATGGTCCTGCTTTCCAGAATATTTCATTCATATCACAAAACCCTAGCATATATTCTAAGATTTTTCCATTGGTGTCACAACATACAGTATCCAAATTAACAAAGTTTGATGTTTACCTACCACAGATTTTTAAGCAGGGAATAAACAAAGTAAAATAAAACCCTGCTAACAATGTGACATGCTAGATTGAAATCTCTTTTCTTCTATGAAATTGCTTTGTGATCCTAGGAACATTACCCTTTTTTTTATTCCCCATAAGTTCACATTCCACACCAGTAATATAGACACAATTATATTCAACTCACAGGGCTACTGTGAAAAAAACAAAACAACTGAGATAAAGTATGGAAAACAAGAGTAAGGAATATTTTTGTTCACTTCAGTATCTTCACTGATTCCTTGACACTTTGTAAAACCCATGTTTTCATCTAATAATCTATTACCATTGCTAATATTTCATTTGGAATAATTTTTCATTCAAACTATAACCCTTGCCACCCCATTTACAGTTATTTTTCAATAATTAGATAATTACTGAATGGCTTGATAACATATTGCCTTGCACAGAGGATACTGAACTCTGGTGCAGCCAAACATTCCAATCATTCTAAGAGGTACCTGGAGACCCCATCACAGGAATATCTGAACAGGTGTGTGATTGTTTTACCTCTGTTTATACCTGTATTTCCTCTGGATTTCATTTCAGTCTGTAAAAAAATTAGATGACTATAGCAGCTCTTTTTAATTCTATAATTCTATAGGCTAATTCTATAACCTTTAGAGTTATATAATTCTAAATTGTAAGGTCCATAAAGAATCCATTCCCATCCTGATGACTTGCCCTTAAGGGTATTTGCCCCACTCTGATACTTGCTTCATTATTTACCTGTCTCCCCCTTGTGATTCTTCCTTTGAGGAAACAAACAAGTTTCTCCCTCATTATATTTTAACTTTAGCAGCTAGCAGACTGTCTGACACATAAACTATCTGTAGGGGGGCACCTGGGTGGCTCAGTGGGTTAAACACCCAACTCTTGGTTTCATCTTGGGTCATGATCTCAACGATTTGTGAGTTCAAGCCCCATGTGGCACTCTGTGAAGGTGCACAGAGCCTGCTTGGGATTCTGGCTCTCTCTCCCTCTTCCTCCACCCCTTCCCCACTAGCGCTATCTCTGTCTCTCTCAAAATTAATAAATAAAATTATAGGGGTGCCTGGGTGGATCAGTCGGTTAAGCATCCAAATTCGGCTCAGGTCATGATCTCACAGTTCATGGGTTCAAGCCCCACATCCACCTCTGTGCTGATCTCTAGCTCAGAGCCTGGAGCTTGCTCTGGATTCTGTGTGTGTCTCTCTCTCTGCCCCTCCTCTGTTCACACTCTGTCTCTCTCAAAAATAAATAAATGTAAAAAAAAATTAAATATAAAAAAATGCCTATGAAATTATAATGAATTACTCTAATGAATGAATAAACACTCAACATATTAAAGTAGAGAAGATAATACAAGTTTACCAATTTCAAAGTTGCTATTTTTTCTACTTGTCCTAATACAATGTATTTTCAGTAGAAATCATGTATCTCCTAGAGTTAAATAAATAAAAATATTATCTGATGTTACAATCTTTCAATTTATGGATCAATCTTTTCTACTAGACTTTCTTAGTTCTTTGAATGCCTCTCTTTGGCCTTCAGTGTCTAACATAGTTTTTGCCCACATTTATTATAATATTCAATAAATGGTTAATAAAAAAATCTTACATACATCTTTACAAATGCATGTAATAATTCTTTATTTATTTTGAGAGAGAGAGTGGGGAGAGGAGCAGAGAGGGAGAGAAAGAGAATCTCAAGCAGGCTCTGTGCTGTTACTACAGAGCCTGATGCAGGGCTTGATTTCATGAACAATGAGATTATAAATTATGAATTATTTATTCACCAGATTTATTATAAATCTGAATAGCAATATTCATATTGTTTCTTCCGTGTTCTTCTGTGATGAACATTCTATACTGGCTGTCCATTATGGCATTTGAGGACTTAGCTCTTCTGCCCACCTCACTCACAACGACACACAGATGCACAAACACATAACACACTTCTTATCCCCCTATATTCCCAAATGTAGTTCTACCATAGTTTTAATCACTACTCAGGCTTTATAGTATTATGACTGAGTGCTATTCACCACAGAGCCACACAATATACTGTAAAAATTTTTCTTTCTTGCACCATTTCTGGCTTTCCTTAAAGTAAATTATTGTGATTTGGGGGGCACCTGGGTACCTCAGTTGGTTGAGTAGCCGACTTCGGCTCAGGTCATGATCTCGCAGTTAGTGAGTTCGAGCCCTGCGTTGGGCTCTGGTGTGACAGCTCGGAGCCTGGAGCCTGCTTCGGATTCTGTGTCTCCCTCTCTGCCCCTCCTTGCTCACACTCAGTCTCTCTGTCTCTCCAAAATAAGGAAGTGTCAAAAAATTAAATTATTGTGATTTTGTTTGTCCAATCCCCCTTTTTTTGAAATATAGGTATCATGACTTCACGCTCAACCCTCAGCAGAGCATTATCTGTTCCAGCATATACAAATACATTACACACTACATTCATTTCCACTTGTGAAATAAATACCTGCCCAGAAATTCTTTGTCACCAACCTGGACAGACTGCTTTCTGAATCTGATTACTAGCTATAATCTTGATATACCTTCACTATTACCATCTTCAACTGGCTTCTCTCCTGTGTTCTGGTCTTAAGTTTTTAGAAAGATTATTATTTTTTGATAATCACTTCTTCATCATTTTTGTTCTTCCCTTTCTTTCCCTGAGACTCGTATTATTCAAATGATATGGACCTCTTGGAAACATTCTAATTTTTTGTCTCTTAATTTCCATTTCATTACCTGCTGTACTTTCTGACAGATTTCTTTAATTTCCAAACCTCCTACTGAGACTTCCCTCACAACTATCTGATCTTTAATTGCCAAGAACTCATTTATGTTTGATAACTCTTTTTAACAGCAAACTACTCTTGTTTTCATGGACGCAATAATAGGTTTGATCCCTTAAGATTACTAATAAAAAGTCGGAGGGTATCTTCACTCCCTGGTAGCATCTTTCTTTCCAAATGGTTTTCTGGGTTTTTTGAGGGGACGGGAAGGGGTTGTTTTGTTGTTATTGTTGGTGGTGGTTTTTTTTGCCTCCACTTTTTATCTCAGGCGACTTCCACAAATACGTTGTGATCCACAAGTGTCTGTTCACATTAAGAGCAGAACACTAAAAAGTTGACCGGAAATTCCATGCCCATGAGTGGGAGATATTAACTATGGTCTTCATCGAATGATGATCTCCTGGGCCATTTTCTTGGGGACCCTGAGTCAGTATATTTACTCTCTCCCCACCTACCCCAGACTCCCTGGAAAAATATCTTCCACTTTCATATATGCAGGATGTATATATCATGTTTCCAGCCTCCTGGGTGTGACATGACAGGAGAACAGGGCAGGGTACTAGGCATCACAACTTTATCTTCTCAATGGTCACTTACTCACCCTGTTTTAATTTAGTGCCCCCCTCACTTACCTAGCCAGGATCCTCTCTTTTACCCCTTCCAGAATATAAGACCTTCGTCCTCTGCAAGAGCATGAAATGAGTGATCACTCAGATATGCAGGGTCAAGGAGAGAGAATCTCGGTCCCACTGCTCTTCACACAGATTCTCAGCCCCTCTCCCAGTCTTGTAGCCTTGCTATCGCCTCCACCTTCCACAAGTGCCTGGTGCTGCAAGTGTGTAAGTGTTTGATGGTGTGAAGGAGGGAAGTCATAAGGTAAGTCGCACTTCTGTTTACACAGTGGTAGCTCAGAATTCAGCTCTATTCTCCCCTTTCTGCTGACAAGCTGCTATTTACATTCAATCGCCTGTTTCCTAAGTTCTCCTTCCCCATTCTGATCATCAATTTTACAACCTCACAACAAAACAGTCTTAATGCACATGTTCAATCCATTATTCTTTAACTGGGGTTTTAAAAGATGATATTGCTCCACATTAAATTTTGCCACTGCTCTGTGTGCAGTATTTCAGGTTCTACAAAGAACTCAGAGTATTATTAATAACAACAGCAATCTTCTCTTCTTTGGGAGGAGCTGGGAGTCACCCTAAACAACAAAAGAACCAAATGCTGACTATGGCACAGTGAATAGGATCGCAAACTGCATACTGCAATAAGAAATCTGAAAAATTATAGTTCTTTCGAGAAGCACAATCAATCCCTGAGAGAGAAAGGTAAAATAAATTATTTCAAAGTTCCTTCCTATCTCCAAACTACTATGAAAGTGGAAAAAAATTTATAAGTACGGACATGGAAAAATTTCAAAGATATATTTTAAGTGAAAGAAAAACAAGCTGTAAAACCGTAGGTACAAAGGGGTTGTATTTTTTTGTAAATATATAGGATTTTAAACCTATCCTTACTTTCAATACAAAAGAAAATCCTTCTATAAAACATTAAAACAGCTCATTTCTAGTCAACATTTCCATCAAATATTATAAGATCCTACCCTTATGGGCAGCCATTTCCTAAAGAAAATAATAATGACACTCACTTATATATCTTTATTTCTAGGAAAGAGTGTTTTATAAGGAGCTTTGCAAGTATTAGCCCATTTAATACTCAGAACAATACTATGGAGTAGTTGTTACTATCGCCTCTGTTCTACGGGTGACAACACTGAGGTCAGGGGAGATCAAGTATCTTGTTCAGGGTCACACGGATCTCCACTGAGGGGAGATGGGCCTTCACCGATGCCTTTAGGCTCAGAGGCCAGGGCTCTGCAAGCTCACCCCCGAGGCTGCCAAACCTCTCCACTCGACAGCTCACTGCAAACACGAACTCGATGCCTAGGCCGACTGGCAATCTGATTTTATGTTACCCTTCTGCCCGTTTATTTTACAAATATACACTGAATACCAATTATAAACAAAGCGTTGCTCAACAGTCTCTCCTCCCAGTAATTGATCAGCTTGTCCTCTTAAGAGCTGGCCCCAAATTTATCAGTCCTCCTCAAAATCCTGATCTGGTCACTTCACACCTATTTCTAATGTCATCATCATCATTGGTTAAAAAAGATATGTGTGTGTGTGTGTATGTATGTATGTATGTATGTGTGTATAAAGAGAGAGAGAGAGGCATTCAAAGGCTACCTGGAGATAAAGAAACACATTTCAATATACTCCAGAAGGCTACCATTTCCAAAGCTCCTTTCATGCAACCATTAGAGCAGGTCCTCCATACATATCTATAGCCAAGTGTTAGAAGGAGTCACTGACAGCTAAGGGAGGTTGAGCTAGATGACTCATAAAGTTCATCCTCATAACTGTAAAATAATGCAACTACTTAATATCTCTGTCCCTGAAAATAATAGCACTTTCCCCAGAAATGAAGCTGGTAACATAATAAGCAAAATACATGAGACATGAGCACGACAACTTTTCCTTGTGGTATCTTATCCTGTCTTGTCTTGTCTTGTCTTATCTTATCTTATCTTACTGTACCTTTTAATTTCAAGGTCCAAAAGCATTTCCAGAGAAAAAGAAACTGAAACTTGCAAATTCTGGGGACAGATGATGAAGAAAAAGAAATTAAACACACACACACACTTGAAAATAATCGACCAACAGTCTGAAGACCCCTGAGGGTATATATAATATCTGGTAAAGGGCAGGGCCCAAGACCTCAATTTGGGGAGCAAGAGGATTTGGTATCTTCTGTCTGATGCCCATGATTAATCCTCCCAGAGATTATGGAAATTGTGTGCGATGCTTAGAGCACAAACTGGTAGTGCAGATTCTGTTGTTGTCGCTGATGTATTTTCTGTTATTTAAAATTACTTTCTAATAACGAGACAATACTTGAGGCAGTATTTTAACTGGTTTGTTGGTACCCCAGCCATCTTGGTCACAAGGAAAGGAAAGCTTTGCATGACAAGAGGCCCTGAGTCTGTGTACTTTTGACTGAAGGAAAACAGTAGCATTTAAGCAAAAAAGACAGGTGTAGAAGCCCTCTGGGGAGTGAGGGGGAGAACTGAACATGTGTATATTCCATAGTGCCTAGTATTTTGTCAGATTGATAGAGTCAATATATATTTGTTAAATAGGAGAAAGTATGACTAAATACATGAAATACTAAACAATATATATTCTGCAAGGAGGAGGAAGGAACAAATTGATGAATTCATTAAAAAAAATAAGAACCTCTAGATGGAAAAAGAGCAATAAAAACACATGTAAAAAATACACTCCTTTCCACATCTTACATAAGTTTCACAGAAGACATAAAGAAAATATCATATATAAGAAGTTTAGGAAAATAACTAAAGAAGACAGTTTGCTCTATGTATTTGTAGAAGATCATCACTAACAGTAGCCACAAAGAAACAATTCAGAGAGAATGCAGTTCAGACCCAAAAGAACATTATATGTAAAAAGATACATGATAAACCCCTAATGTCTTGCTGAAGTTATACAGTTTTATGGTAATTAAATAAGTCTTAAAATTGGCAGAAGGTTGGTCTCAGGAAAATTATAGTGTCTCAGTTTTGTTTATTTTTGTTTTGCTTTGCTTTTTCTAAAAAAAAAAAAAAAAAAGAAAAGAAATTACAATTCCTGAGCATCAGAATAGTCATAAGTCTTAGTGGCTGGAAAACAAATAGTTTGCTTAAGAGCAACATAGTATCACACTCATCAAATTAAAAAAAAAAAACATGATTTTATTTCTCTAATAGCTAGTAAATCATTTCAACTAACACTGTTAGAATGATTACAGTTAACACTGCTACAAGATCTCAGAAAAAATAGTGTATTTAGTGTTAATGCCATTGTCTGAAATTCAAAACTTGATTTATGTTTCAATCAGTCTTTTCTATCAAAACTCTTACAGTCACTCTACTTTCTTCAGAGTTTGTTGTTAAGACAAGAAACACGTTAATCATAGGGGGTTTTTTCTTTTTCTTTTCTTTTTTTCTTTTTTTGAGAAACAGACTTAGACTTAGATATTCCTATAAAAAGTAGGCCAGGAATGAGCTCAAGGGCTGAGGAATAAGACATTCACTTGTTGGGAAAAGAAAATCTTTAAAAAACCTGGTCTTTATATTTCCCTTTGTGTAGCACACCCCGTTCCTGAAGAACTGCTAACTAGACAAGGCAATGCAAGCCACTCACCTAATACCTGGCACTTGTCTGGCGGGGAAACAGACTTTCACACTGTGAAAGCTGTATGGTCCTATTCAAAGGGCCTAAGAAATGTCTTTAAACTCCTCAGGAAGATGTGTCAGAGATGCAGGGCTATGAAGGGAAATTCTGGGGTGGAAGGGGAGTGTCTTGGTCACTGTTAACTGCATCGGTAGCACAATGATACATGCATCTTTGTACAATGATACAATGCCCTTTATTATATTAGACAGCGAATCAATGTATCCCTACCAAGAATGTAACAAAGAAGGCAAATCTAACATGGACCTTCATGGGAACACTTTATTGATGAAGCCAGAAGAAATCTTTGGACTTTTAGGGAGCAGAATACTAAAAATGTATCTCAGATAATGTGGGGCAGGCCATGCCGGATACAGCGAGCAGGTCTTCTGCTGGTGAATTCTGGATGACACTGTATTTTCAAATTTTATTATTTACTTATATTTCCTACTTAACTGCTTTTAATAAATATACTTTACACACACACACACATACACACACACATATATATGTTGTAAAAAAATGGGATTTAAAATGTGACAATTTTATAACATAATCACAAGTTCCTGGACTCTTCCGCCATTGAAAGACGAGGTCTACATCCTTACCATGTAAATGTGGGCAGACTTGTGACTGCATTGAATAACAACAAAAGGGCAAAAGTGATGTCGAGACACATCCAAGGGTAGATTAAAAAAAGGTAATTTAGCTTCCACTGTGTCTTCTAAAATACACACTCTTGGAGCCCTGAGCTACTTTGCAAGATGTATAGCTACCCTGTGGTCATCACAATAGACAGTCCACGTGTAAGGACTGGGGCGGTCCCTCCCAGTTTTCCAGCCTTTCAGCCATTTCTGATAAGGCAACACACAAGTGAATTAAGCCTTACTGACCCATCTAAAACAGCCTAACTGCTAAGAAATACCACTAAGCGACTTAACATCAAAAGCACAACAACAGAAGAATCACGCAGCTGAGCCCTAACAAAATCCATGACCCACGACATCATGAGCTACAACAAAATGATTACTTCAGTTCTGTAGCAGCAATGTGTCTTCAGTACTTTTAATGGCCATCAGGATCTGTGAATGTGCTACAATTTTACTCTACTTGCAAGCAGACAAGCTAAACTAGCCTACCACCAAAAAAAAAAAAAAAAAAAAAAATTACTGGCAGAAGACAAAAGCCTCCTGGCTGAGAGACAAAAGACTTTATTACTCTTGGGTGAGAGACAAAAAAATCCATTACCCGATATTGCTATTACGGCATTAGCAGTCATCAGGGTGTCCTTATTTGCTCCGGTTCTCCAAGTCTCCATTCCCATAGGGCAACATGAGGAGGTCTAGATTAGGGAACCCGGATTTTTTTTTTCTTCAGTTCAGACTGAGATGTTTCTTATTTTCTGCATTGAGAGAGATGCTATCAGTTATCCAGCAGGCACACTGAGGCTACCCATTGGTTTATCCAGAGCTCTGGGGCCTGGTAGGAGTCCCAGTGAAAGGGCAGTTGGAAGAGGGACCTTGTGGACTGGACACACATAAATGTTCTGATGCAGAAACATCACATTTTCCCCAGATTTCACCCAAATGGTAAGCAGAGGGCCACAGACAATTTTGGGGAGAAACTCCCCAATCTACAACATTTTCCTATCTTAAGGCATTTTTATACTGATTAGTATTATTCCTGCTCCAGACAGACACTATTTCCAATTTTCAAGGTTGTCTGCTACATGAAAAACTTTGGAAAGAGAGTCTGGAACAAAGGGGTCAGGGAGTCAGTGCCTCTGCTTTTAATACAGGCAGACATCTGAGAGACCCATGAGAAATATCTCCTAACAATGGTATGATTCTTCTATTCCTTGACTGGCTCCAAGTTCCTTGAGGGTCATAGCCATTTCCACCTTATTTTCTACTATATCCTCAACATTTATTACAGTGTCTCCATGTAATACCTGTTTATACTTTTTCAGAGAATGACTGTATTGACTGATGACAAATAAGTCTTTTAAAATGGCTTTATAAAAGAGTTTTCTCATGCAGCTTTTGAGACAAGGACCTAAGAGTTCAATTTTATTCCCTGCCACAGGTCCAATATCCACCTATTTAATGTTGCAAACTAAATATGATCCTCTATTACTTAACATATAACCTTCAACATTTAACAAGAGCCAACAGATTGCTTGACCTTCTGTAAGGAAAATTACGGAGTATAGCAAGGTCCATGGCTCAAGAAAGTGCAAACCACCTCTCCTAGAAAGTAAACAGAGCCATCTATGGATGGGGCCCATATTCCTGATTTTGCTTTAATGCCCAGATGAATGAGTGATTAAAACCTCAAAGTTAGGCACCTGGGTGGCTCAGTCAGTTGAGTGTCCAACTCTTGATTTCAGCTCAGGCCATGATCTCATATTCTGTGGGTTTGAGCCCTGCATTTGCTCTGCATTGATGGTGCACAGCCTGCTTGGGATTCTCTCCCTCTCTCTCTGCCCCACCCATGTATAATCCCCCTCCCTCCCTCTCACTCTCTTTTTTTCCCTCTCAAAATACATTAATTAAAACAAAATAATAAAGCCTCAGTGTTTTACTTCACTGATAAGATTATAAATTATTTTGGGGATCACTGTAAGATATTCACGCATGACCATCAGGATCAAAAAAGATTTATATCTTCAACAAGAGTTCTCTGATTGGCCTTAGGTGGATACAACTTTAAATTTTCTGATCAGGCTCTCGACCCCAAACAATGCACAGAGAGTAAATGAGTCTCTTCATATTATAATTTTCAAATATTTTGCTCATTTTTATTATTTTCCTTCAATTTATCAGTTGATTAGTAATGATAATGAATGTGGATTAGGATGCTTATTGAGTGGGCCACTGTGCAGTGTATCATTGCCTTGTCATGCAATACAAGATAATCACAGCAACAATAACAATATTAACGGTAATCAAATCTTAATATTTAATGTGTGGCATATGGAGAAGGCTGCATGTACATTAAAATTTATGAAGCCCCAAGTATATACTATGAACTGTGCTAAGTATTTTCATAAATATTAGCTCATTTCTTCATTATTATAATTCTGTGTATTAGTAGTTCCTTCACTTTGCACTTAGGGAAACTAATATTAAAATAAATTAGCATGTGACTTTTCATCTAGGAGTTGTAAGTTCAAGCCCTATGCTGGGGGAAAGAAAAAGGTTAAGTGACCTTTTCAAGGTTACAGTAAACTAAGTAATAACGGCTGAGTTGAAAACTAAGATATTCCAAAAAGTGCCCAATCTTGCTGGCTATTTTATTTAATGGCCCAAATATTCAGTTAAATTACAAAACAATAGGAGTCATCTTTTATGATTTTACTGAGCTTCTCCGAAATCCCTGCTCATTCAACCTTCACAATTTATCCCAATCTCACCATTTTGTAATATCTCAGCTGATAGCACCACAATCTAAACCTCCACTATTATCTCATCTGAAATGTATCAATTGCCTGTTAATAGATCCTGTTGCTCCATTCTTCACACACGAAAGAAAAATAACATTTAAACACATATCAAGATATATTAAGTATTCGCTTCCTATTACTCCTACCTGTTACGGACCTTTAAAGCGCTAATAGCACGTTTTGTTTTCATATATATTTATTTTCTGTTCCGAGAATTCTTCATGCTGGTCTCGGCCTCAGGCCTGTCTGCCTACTAGCTCATCTACCTGAAAAGTCTCCCTTCAACCTCCTGCCTCTAATACCCAACGAGGTCTTCACATGGCTCAGCGATTTCTCATCAGTTAGATCTCAGCAAGGTATCACTCTCTCTGAAAGTCTTCTCTGACCAGTACCACTGGCCCTACCCCATCCCTCTCTACTTTATTTCCCTCCTCTTTCACTCCATCCCACTTACAACCATGGCAACTTCTCATTCCTTGAATTTGCTCTTGACAAATTACATTATTCATTGTCTCTTTCGCACTGTGATATTCCCAAAAGTTACAATAGTAACTTATATTGATTACATGAATGAAATGAATATAGAGTTTTATCTACGATGACTCACTAGCTCTAATGCATATATGCCCTACCCTGGGCGTTGGTATTCTGGAGATAATAAACCATCATGTAAATCTCACACTGTGATTTTCTGTCAGTAAAAACATGGTGACTATACATAAACATCATTTGTTCATTGTTTTCACACAAAGTGCACCAAGATGTTTAGGTGCTCAATGATGCATTCAGACTTTCACAGTTGCATAGAAACCAGTGTGAAGATGTTTGGAAATAAAGCAGTATCACTCAAGACAAAAGAATATTTACTTATTAAAAACAACAAGAACAACAACACACAACTTCAGGCTAACAAACATAATCAACATAAAGAAAAGGCTAACTGGTTTTAATGTCAGTCATTTCCATTTGTTAGTACAGGGCCCCAAACACATAATTTAACCTCTCTTTGAATTATTTCCATCTAGAAAACAGGAAAAATAATACCTGACTCACAACAGGGTGGTTTCTCTTGTTGTTGTTATTATTGTTATTATTGATTATTTTGATTTGTAGTGGTTGGAAGGGAAGGGGCTACTGGACATAGAGGAAGTGACAAGAGCCCCTACAGCCACCTCTCAGCACTGTCACTGCCTTCCCTCACTCCAGCCATTCTATCTACTTCCTCCATCACGATGACCCCCATGACTTGCTTCTCATTCCAGATCTATAACATGGTAAGAAAGTATCAGTTTTTACTTGATCAGGCCCTTTTACACAGAAAAAGGAGGAGAGGGGAGTTTGGATTGATGAAAAGAAAAGGTAAAAATTAGAAAATCTAGAATCCTAAATATAAAAATCTCACAAAGTACAGAAACACTGTTAAAAATTAGATATTCTTACAATGAGTAAATTTTCAAACTTATTCAGGCAGACCACTCAGAACAGAAAAGGTTGTGACATATTTAAATGTGGAAGTCATCAATATTTTTGCACAAAATGCACTGACAGCATACATACACAGGTCTTGTCTCAAAAAGCAACAAGGAAGATATTTAATCATAATTTTGCACATTTCTATTATTATGGGATAGCTATTCATGTTTTCTTAATCTAGTGAGCTAGTGATAGGCAATAAAGGTTTAAATTATTTATGGAAGAAATATGTAGAATTAAGTAAATTTAATCTGTTAACATTCTGTGTTTTTTCTGCATATTGAGACATAACAGCATTACCCTATTTTAGCGATAAAACTTGACTGTTAACAGGAGCACAGTTGGGAGTGACAACTTCAATCCAGAGCTGGATGTATATTAAGATGCTAAACTTATCTGTATGTTAGAATCCAGCAAAAATTACCAAAAGGCTGATAAGAAGGACAAAGTGAGGTTGATGTCTTAATAAAGGAAGAAAATAACATTTGTGTGTGACATGTTACATAGTGCAATTTTTCAAGAAAATAACAAAATCCACTTTCTAATAGGAATATCTTATGAAAAACAGAAATGCCTGAAATAGGAAAAAATCTAAAATGTGGGCAATATCCCAGTCCATACTTCTTTGGCAGCTTTTATTTTATGAAACTGAGAAAATAACTTGCTATTTGAGCTCAGCCACCTGTGAGCAACACTCATGAAAATCAATGTTAAAGTCTCTCCTATTTACAAAACAACTAATGGAAAGTAAACTTCTACTGGCACTGTAGGGCTTTGCTGTCCAAGGAACACGATGTCTCAGTATCTTGAAGCAGTTCATTGGGTTGTGTTTTATTCCTCATTTATCTCGTTTGTTTGTTTGTTTGTTTGTTTGTTTGTTTGTTTTTAAAGCTGGGTTGAACTGATGGCTGAACTAGCAAATGGCTGATGATTTTATTCTTTTATTCATTTAATCATCAAGATGTTAGGCATCTGTTACAGGTCATTCATTTCCACACCATGCACACGCAGGGGGAAACAGGACTTGGATTCTGCCTCCAAGGGGCATACAGTCTTGTGAGAAAGACAGCAGGTGAAATGGTAATTATTATTATTATACAATGGGACAATTGCTAACAACGATTGGGAGGAATTCTCAAAGGGATGAGAAAAACAACCAAGAGTGAAGTCTCAATAAAAGGGAAAAAAAAACCTAACCATTGCTTCTTCAGTGACTTTTTAAAAATCATCTTAAACATGTTTAATGGTAAAGCTCAATGGCGGTAAGCAAGATCACATTGTTGTGCAACTGATTTCCAGAACCTTTTCATCTTGCAAAACGAAAGCTCCCTACGCACTAAACAACAACTCCCACTTCAGCCCCGCTCCTAGCCCCTGGCAACCATTGTTCTGTTCTGTATTTCTAGGATTCTGATTACTCATATATGTGGAATCATATAGTATTCACCGTTATGTGACTGGCTTATTTCACTTGGCATAATGTCCTGAAGTTTCATTCATTCATAGCATGTGGTAAGCTTTCCTCATTTTATAGGGATGAATAATATTCCACTCTATCTACCACATTTGTTAATCTATTCATAGATTGCTGGACACTAGGGTTCTTCCATTTCTTGGCTAGTGTGAATACTGCTGCTATGAACATGGGTATGCAAACACCTCTTTGAGATCCTGCTTTTATTGTTATGAGTATATACTCAGAAATGAGATTGTTGGATTACAAAGTAATTCTATTTTTAATTTTTCATTAACTTTCCAAACCATTCTCCATAGGGGCTGTGTCATTTTACATTCCCATCAACAAGTGCTTAAAGGTTCCAGTTTCTCCACATCCACACTAATTCCTGTTGTTTTCTGTATTTTAAAGAGCAGCCAAGCTAATGGATGTGTGGAAATTTGTCTTGTTTTATTTTGTTTTAGCTTCAAGTTATTTAAATTCCAGTGAGTTAACATACAGTGTAGCATTAGTGTCAGGTGTAGAATTGAGTGATTCATCATGTACATACAGCACCTAGTCTCTTCCCAGCCAGTGCCCTCCTTAATACCCGTCGCCCATTTAACACATCCCCTGCCCAATTCCCCTCCAGCAACCACTTGTTCTCCATAGTTAGGAGTCTGTTTTATGGTCTGCATCTCTTCTTTTTATTTCCCTCTGTTCATTTGTGTTGTTTCTTAATTTTAACATATGAATAAATCATATAGTATTTGTCTTTCTCTGACTGACTTATTTCACTCAGCATTATACTCTCTAGCTCCATCCATATCATTGCAAATGGCAAGATTTTATTATTTTTAATGGATGAATAATATCCCATGATATACACATATATATACACACATACACACACACACACACACACACACACACACACACACACACCACATCCTCTTTATCAATTCCACTCAATGGACATTTGGGCTTTTTCCATAGTTTGGGTATTGTTTGATAATGCTGCCAATAACATCAGGGTAGATGTGTTCCCCAAAATCAGTATTTTTGTATACTTTGGGTAAATACCTAGTAGTGCAATTGCTGGATTATAGGGTACTTATGTTTTTAACTTTTTGAGTGACCTCCATCCTGTTTTCCAGAGTGGCTGCACCAGTTTGCATTCCCTCCCCATTCTCCACATCCTTGCTGACATTTGTTTTTTCCAGTTATTCATTTTAGCCATGCTGACAGGTGCACGGTGATAGCTCATGGTAGTTTGACTTTCTCTGATGATTAGAGGTATGAGGCTGTTTTTTCCTATGCTTGTTGGCCAGCTGTATACCATCTTTGAAAAATGGCTATTCAAGTTTAAGAAAACAAACATTTATTTACTAAGCACTATTTTCTCAGCACTGTGCTAGCTGATCTTCAAATGTATTATCTCATTTAATTATTTCAAAACTATATAGAATTGAATTTTTGAGGTGGGGGACAGATAGGCAAATTGAGGGATTTACAGAGGTTGAGGAACTTAATATAAATCTTCAGCTAATAAGTGAAGGAGCAAAGGTTTAACTCAAATATTGTGACCCTTCCAAATTATTAAACTATTGAAGCTGTTGAAGTTTCCAAATGACTGAAACAGCCAAAGATTTCAAACGTTGAAACACCTAAAGTATTAAAGATATTATAAATTGCCAAAGAATACATCCCAAGAAGAGGTTGGCAATCGCAGTGTGATTGGAGCACACAGCACACAGTCATGAGAGATGAAGGAAGAGCCGTCAGCAAAGGCCAGAGCATGTTTCCGCAGGGAGGGGCTTTGCCAGGGGCTTTCACGCTCGGGTATAACATGGCCAGCCCTATGTATCTACTGAGTGTCCAGGCTATCAGCACTTACCTTTAATCTACTGACCTCTACCTACATCATCTACAGGAGTTCTCAAAACATATTTCCAGTCCTTCTCCAGGAATTTTTCCAGACTCTACCCCTTTATCCTAGTTTTATTGCTCATTTCTGTTTGGTGTCTCCAACTGTCACAGGATGAAATGTTGTTTTTTCATCTTTTTATTGTTACTTAAAAATGGTGTTTTGGTTTCGTAGTTGCATAGCTTTTATTTTGGCATCTGCTAGCTATACTTTCTCTTATTAACCACATTTCTTGGTTTCATTCAATGCAGTTCTAACACAAATAAAGTTCCCAGGACACTATCTTTGTGTCTGAGCATTATACTCATGTTAATCCTGCTTGTCTGGCAAGTGAGATTGGAGAGCAGGTGTTATTGGAAGCAAATACTATATTGTACATGTAGCCCAGATGCCAGCTCAGGTCATTCTGCCCACTGAGAGTTTTACATAAAATTAAACTGACCCTTACCCTGACATCTCCCTCCACTATCAATGTTTAATGAGAAGTTTGACATCCACCTCCAGATTTACAAAAAAACAAGCCTTTGTTATTTTAGCTTTCTGGTTTTTAAAATTCAATTTTCTAGGTTATTCTGAACCCCTGATCTCACTTATATCTTATTTCCATGGCTATTTCCTTCTCCATGCCCCACACCAACCTGTAATATATTCCCTTTAACTGGATGTTAAAATTTTTCACCTCGAGCATGTGTAGGAAACTACTGAATTTTGGAACAACTAGGAAGAGAGACAGTCGTTACATCATAGAATTAACAAGCAAACCGCTGGAAATAAAATATTAAATACTCATACCTCCAAAAATCTTTCATCTACTTTCCCTCCATTGCGATCAAGAGTTAACCAGCAGCTAATAGTGACCAGCGGTGTCCTCCCTCCCATCATGCTCAACGACCCTTCTCTAACTTCTCTCTCTGTCCACCTGACTCTCTTCCTCCCTTTCTCTAGTTTCCCTTAATAGCAAATTTTAGTGCATTTCTCTGGTAGAACAGTTTACTTATTTGCTTCCTCCTTTCCAACCAAACCAGGCATTCAAGAGCTCACCTTACACACTTAAAGAAGATATTGTGCTACATAAAGATCATTTCTCTAGAAGGAAATTCTGACACTCCACTAAAGGAAGACATGATTCTACCTAATTGTGATTTTTTTTTATTATTTATTTATTTCAGAACAAGAGAGTGTGCACAAGTGTGTATGGGGGAGAATGGAGGAGAGGCAGAGGGGGAGACAGAATCCTAAGCAAGTTGCATGCTCAGTGGAGAGTCCATGCAGGGGTGCAATCATAGGAACCATTAGATCTTGACCTGGGCTGAAAGCAAGAGTCAGACACAACCCACTGAGCCACCCAGGTGTCCTCATAACTATGATTTTAAATAGATTATTTTCTTTCTCTATTATATTTGATTGGGTTCAAGGTTATTGGCTGTTTACTCTGGGAAAAAATGACACATTCTTTTATTAAAAGTAACAAATTAAAGACCTTTTTAGTGACATATTGACAGAGCTGTGAAAAAAAAGGAAAGAGAAAAGCTGGGGAAGCAAATAGAAGAATAAAGGAGCTAGAAGTGGGGCAGAAAGGTATAGATGGGGAGAGAAAAGGACTTGTGTAGGGATAGTGTCAGGTTAAGAAAGCCCAGGTTTAAAATAAACTTCGTTACTGGGTGGTTCAGTCGGTCATATCTCGCGGTTCGTGGGTTCGAGCCCCGCGTCAGGCTCTGTGCTGACAGCTAGGAGCCTGGAGCCTGCTTCAGAGTCTGTGTCTCCTTCTTTCTCTGCCCCTCCCCTGCTCACGCTCTGTGCCTCTCTCTCTCTCTCTCAAAAATAAATAAACATTTAAATAAATAAATAAATAAACAAAATAAATTTCGTTATAACTTAAACCACGTGGCTGTAGCTTGTAGCATATACACTCCTCTGCTGACAACACTCCAAATAACTTCCAGGGTGAGAATAAAAAGCAACATCCTTTCAACAGCCAACACGACCCTGGGCTTCTACCTTGCCTGTGTCTCAGATCTAATATCTTATGTTCTTATAGCTCACACCAGTCCAGCTACTCGGACCTTTTCCTCATTAACTGGTGTGACCTCATCTCAGGGGACCTGGCTGTGTCCTCTTCCAAAAATGTTTGGGCACATCCCAATACCCCCTTCAAGTATTTGCTCAAATATCAGCTTTTCACTGAGGCTTCACCCCTAAACATTGTATTAGAACTTTAAATAGTCCTCTTCAAGCTCTCCACAAGTCTTACTCTTTTAAATTTTACTTAGATATTTTTCCACAGTCTGTGGCCTCTTATCAGTGCATTCATAAGAACAGGGATTTGTGTCATGTCATTCACTGCTGGTTTGTCCAGTGCCTAGAGCTGTGCCTGGTCAAAGGGTTGCTCAATAAAATTTTTGTTATGGTTGAACCCTAAATCCATGACCTGTTATCTACACTGCATAATGAATCCTTTACACAGTTCTTTAGGGATTCTACCAAGAGACGGACAGCCTAAAAAAGAGGAGGGACATGGAAACCTAAGATCCAGAACACGAACCTGGAGGCTTAGATCAATGCTTCCTAAAGAATGTGAAGTAGAAATAAGTCAGGGAGAGAAGAACAGATACCATATGTTTTCACTCATAGGTCTAATAGGAGAAACCTATCAGGAGACCATGGGAAGGGGGAAATGGGGGAAAGAGTTAGGGAGACGGAGTGAGGCAAATCATGAGAGACTCTTGAATGCTGAAAACAAACTGAGGGCTGAAGGGGGGGGAGGGGAAGAGGCTGATGGTCATGGAGAGGGGCACTTGTGGGGAAGAGCACTGGGTGTTATATGGAAACCAACTTGGTAATAAACTATTTTAAAAAAAGAATGTGAAGTAGAATTGTGGCCCTCAAACATTGTTTGCCCACATGTCTCCTAAAAGACTTGAAAATCCAGGTACACCTCACATATTTTCAGGTTACCTTCTAACATTATTCTCATACATTTAGTTGCAAAGACGCGTTGTAACTACTGAAATTTGAAAATAAAATGAATATACCACTCACTTAAAGGGATTCATGTACTGTAAAGATATTAAAACCCCTGAATTGTTACATGTTAAGGGTTGAATTTTATGATATGTGAATTATATACTAATTTCAAACTTCTTCACATAAAAAAAGAAAAAGAAAAAAGAAAGTAGGTTTGTGTTGGACCTTCCCCCAAAGTTAAAATCTGCCAAAATAAAGCTAGTTCTGATTTGAGATTAAATCAATTCACCCATAACTAAAAGAGAACATTTGTATTTTCATTATTTTCCCTTTTCTCTCAACTGCTTTTAACAATAACATCTTTGATATTGTACATTTAGCAAGGTCTGTTCTTCCAGATGGGATGAAAAAGTTTTGTAAGATATTTTTGCTTAATAAAAGGCTGTGACTTATTGGGGAAAAAAAGGATCCATGGAATATACAACCATTTGATGATCAATATCATGTATTAAAATATGAAAACATGGTCAGGGCACCTGGGTGGCTCAGTCAGGTAGGAGTCTGACTTCTGCTCAGGTCATGATCTTGCCATTCCCAAGTTCAAGCCCCATGTGGGTCTCTGTGCTGATGGCTTGGACCCCGAAACTTGTTTTAGATTCTGTGTTTCCCTCTTTCTTTGCCCCTCCCCTGCTTGTGCGGTCTCTCTCTCAAAAAAAAAAATAACCATTTTCATAAGAGCCAAATGTTTTACATCATTTCTTGTTCTCCTAAATCATGTTTCATTCCACTTTGCTCTAGAGAATTTTATCTTCAAGTAATATGTTTATATGCTTGAAAGTCATTTACTGATTAATGTGTCATATTATCTATGGGGGAAGTGAAGTACATTTTTTGAGGTTGAGATTAAAGTTGAGTCATCACTAAAATTATATTAGTACATAATTGATCTAACAACATAAATATAATACATTTTTTGAAAAGTATTCATTGGAAATTCATCTCTTAGATAAATAAGGCTACTTTTTTCTTCCTAAATTCATTCATGTATACTAAACAATCACCACTTAGTGCTAAAATGAAGCTAAGGGTTCAACATCATTCTTATTTCTATCTTTTCATTCTCCTAATTAAAATCATAGAAATGTGCTCATATAAATAAGAATGTAAGAATTTTAATTCTTTGAAATTCTAGCTTTGGGAAAGATAATATATAGTGCCACACTACACATTGAAAATTATTTCCAGTAACTTGTCTGCTGACAATTTCATTAAGTCTATTTCCAATATTGTTAAGGCAAAAATAATTTAAAACTATCATAGTTGTGAAAAAATCTGTTACCCAAACATAAATCCTTCTTCTTTTCTACTCCAAGACTAATTTCCACTGGTTTTGTGCCTTGAAATTTTTTTGACCCTAAGGAAAGGCACCAGTAAAAAGATTAAGGTTGTTAAATTTAAATATTGGTGTAGTTTTTTTTTCTATTGTATAAAGGGAAAAGAGTGGAGGGGAGACCTCAAATCTCCCCAATCTTGTCTCAAGTATATCCATTCTAGGAAAGTTGAAAATATTAGGATTGATTCCCTTAAGATTATTTCCTCTACTCAGAGACCCTTGTTTGAAGATTGCAGCAAAAACAAAAAGAGGAAGGAAGGCAGGCAGGCAGGCAGGGAAGGAGGGAGGGAGGGTGAAAGAAAGAAAGAAAGAAAAAAGTGAAATCTCACAAATGAGGATCCTAAAATGTTCACAAGGTAGGCATGTTTCAGAAATGCTTTTGTTATTCTCTTAAGAGATTCACAATATTCACTGTTCTTAGGTGAGGAAACCCGGTTACCTTGTTTACCTCTACCTGTCTAAATCATGTCTGAATGCAGAATCCTTCCCCTTGTAACGTTATTTGACAACCCACAGAATTAATATTCCACTGATACGTGTTTAACATTATGTTAGATGCTGCTACAAAAGGCATGGAAAAAAGTGTGTGTGTGTGTGTGTGTGTGTGTGTGTGTGTGTGTGTGTGTGTAGGTGTGAAAAAGAAAGAAAGACAGAGAGCAGAAAGTAGGAATTTTGAGAAAAAAACTGTGGTTTTAGAAAATAAGGGCCTGCTAGCATTGGAAGCTGAAGTCTGGCAACTAAGGAAGCTGAGAGCAGATAGGGACCCAAGAGCAGAACAGGATATTGCATATTCAGAACAGAAAAGGGGCTAGTTCAAGAAATATGGGGGAAGGGAAAAGACTCAATGTCACTACCAAATTGTTACATAAGAGACTGACAGGACTGTCCAACATCTAGGATGTTTCATACATATTCAACAGATAAGCTGCTGCTGATAACAGAGTGTTCTTTCTTCTGGAAGCTGGGGGTGGGAGCCTAGACAGAAAATAACTCTGCATCTCCAGAAATCAAGGGAGAAAATTCATTCAGCCTCAAACTGGTGCTAGGTAGAAAAAAAATGCTGATTTCAGGGGAGCGGGAGGATAGCATAGCCCAAAATATAATGCTATGGGGAAAGCTGAACTACCTGGAAAGAAAGATTACACAGTCGGGATGAGAGCAACGAGTTATTTAAATTAATGCAACACAAATTAATATCTAGTCAGCTTTCCCTCAGAGACTCCCTAGAACTATAATAAAATCCTGTGCGCTCAATGCTGTGCACATATTTTTGGAAAAAGAGTGACACAAGACAAGTAAAAGAGGACAGTCAGGCTTTAAGCTGCAGGTGAAATCTTTACTAAACCTCTAGATATGAGGAATATAAGTCATTCAAGACAGAACATAGGTTGTATCTGGGAGTTATCTCTAAAAGACTTCCTTGGATGTGTCCTCTACCTTCTCAGTACTCAGAATGTAATTAAAAAAAAAAATGGAAACTATAGAAATCATTCCAAAGGTAAGTAAAAAAGAAAACAAGCATGGAAAACACACACAGTGAATAGTAACGATATGGAAAAGTAAAACTTTTGGTTAGCTAACTTCTGTAATATTTATATGAGCATCCTTCTTAGAGTCCTCTGAACACATATCTGATAGAACTGGGCTGAGTCAGAACAAATCATAAGCTGAGGGCTGAAAACAGATGTCACTGAAGCAACTCCTAATTCAAACCTAAATTTTCAAGGTCCCCTGTGTATGAAGTCCTATGGTCAGTCCAGAGAGTTCCTAAAGAATGCAAATCCCAGCAATGGTTTAAATGTGAAATCCAAGAGACAGACTTATATTTAGCTTTAATATCAGTCACCATGACAACCAATGGGCTATTTAAAGTTATTAGCATTCCAGCCCACTGAGTTAATAATATGGACAAGAATGGCATAAAAGTTAAGCAAAAGGAAATTACTTCAATGTCATATCACATACCAATGACAGTAAAAGCATGCAGGCTTAAGAGGGTTTGGAGAAACATAGTTAAAAGGACAAATTAATCAGCCACTCTTGAAATTTGTAGCATATTATTGATGTCTCCTGCCTACAATACTCCTCAGGCTCATTAAAATTCTAAGTTCAGGATTTAAACAAAATGAAGCAAAAGAGTCAAATCGGAATGGAAAAACTGCTATTTAGCCAAAATATTTTACAGCTACATGGACCCCATCTTATGAAGCATCCCATTTTAATCTCAACACACATGGTCAAGAGTGGATTGCAGAGTCACCTTGGGGACATCCAGAATATTTTAACAGAGAAAAAAGGTGTGATAAAATAAGGAAGAAAGGATCAAGCTTCATGAACTGTTGTTTGAAAGAGTCATCTGCTAAAAGCAGCAAAGAATGACATAAGATGTTAAAACAGATGGCCTAAGTCACAGTGCTACATCACATAAGTATGGAGGCGAACTAAAATAGCCCAAGTAATATTTTTATTAACAAGATGCCAAGTACAGTAGCAAAAATACCTTTAGGAAGAATCTCACTTCAGAAAAAGGTTTTTCCTCCTTACACTTGAAGCTATTTTCTGAATTACTCTTGGTCTGTTGCATATGTTCAAGCATCTGGGTGCATGCCATGCTCAGATGAAAGAAACTAACCTCTCTCTCCTTGAAGGAGGTCTCCTTGCTTTATGAGCCTACCTCTGCGATGGAGATAAACGAGAATAAACTAAACCAGAAACTCATGAGGAAAGCGCTGTCACATCCTCTTACAGAGAATTTTTTTTCCACATTAAACAAGCTGAGTAGAGAATTCTCTGGTCTTTGAATTAGTTATGAAAGAAACATTCATTATATCTTGTGACAGTAAACGTTGCCAGAGTGACCTGAAGATTATTAAAAGTGATGCAAGGAAATCACTTCAAGAACATGGAAGCACATGGGGTGGGAGTAAACAGTGAGCTATAACTACCCATAGACGTTTCAATTATGAAGCCAGCGCACAACAAGCAGATCAGACCATGGTTTATTCAAAGACATGCAGAAAGAAACTCCAAAACCAGAAAGAACAGTTTGAGATTTATAGAATGATTCACTTGTACAGTCCTATCAATAAACATTATTCACTAGCATATATGGATTCATTTATGTATCAATTACACTTACATCAATCACAAAGGGATGACTTTGGAAAAATGGCATGGTGCAGTGGTAGTGGCATGGAATGTGGAGCCAGACAACCTGGGTTTGAATCTCAGCTCCTCTACTCTGGAGAAATTAGGTAACTAATCTGGACTTTGTATGTATATTTTCTAAACATCAAATGAGCTAATGAACTTAAAGCCCTCAGAACAGTGATGGATATATACTTTTCACTATATACCATTTATTTAAATTGCCATTATATATTATGTACATTATATATATATATGTGTGTGTGAAAATAGAAAAATGATGAAGATAAGCACAAATGGAAATTCTAACATTTTCTTTGCTTGCCCCAAGAATTTGCTTACACAAAGCCACCTTTGACCAAATCTCTGGAGGACAGAAGTTTAACAGGGGAAATTTTAAACCAAGTACAGTCAAAAGATGAAGATGCCAGTCCCTGTTCAAGCAATGACCAGGAAAGCTAAGACAAAAAGGTCTAATATTTGTCCTGACAGTAACTGGTATCTTGGGCTTCACATACACACACATGAACAGGATAGATTTTTGAAACCTAATACCAAACATTGAATTTGGCTTGATTAAAATTTGGCCTTCCTTAGAGCTTTCTAACAAGGGCAGAATATTCTACCCAAAGAATGAAACTACCTCCTTCGCAGATGGATTTCTCCTAAAAAACAAACAGACAAATGAATTCTGCTTGTAAACTTAAAATTATTGTGGTATTTTTTGGCATGAGTTAGCCTCCCTAGTTCACTGAAAAGTTGGAATTTTAGGGCCTCGCAAGCTATGAGGCAGACAATGGATGGAGGCAAATTCACCAGTATAACCCCTCCCTAGATGGCGCTTGCCTGCCTGTCAGCCAGGCTGTGTCCTCCTGGTGACATCTCAACTACTCAGATATGATTGATTTAAATTCCTATAAGTTGAATCATAAAGAAGTGATACTATATAGTCTTAAATTCTAGAACGTAAAAAAATCAAGATTTATTTAGGCAGAGAGATTCAAATTACAAAGTTTATTTTTCCTCCTCCAGTCTTATAATCTCATTGGGGTAACTGCCAAAGAAAAACAGGCAGGCACAGTTAAATAGTGATGTGAAGCAATATTTTTCAAGCCCCTCTCAATACATGATTGATTTATACTTTTTTGTAAGAGGTCATCATTTGTATTAGAAAGATCTCTGATCTGTGACTGGTTTATAGTGTTTCAATGAGGTCCTCATTAAAAAAACTCTTATAGAATGGAATGATTGGTGATGTCTTATATTTAAGACTATTGCTATGTTTGTCATCTCAGGCAAAGGTGCCAGAATGTTCCAACAAATTCACTAGAACCGTATTGAAACCCTCTTAGCCGAACTCTCTGACTTCATGTCACTGGAGAGATCAAAACGACACAGCAAAAACATTCATGTTTGCCTTGTATTTGTCTGAATATCCACTTACAACCTGTGTTGTAAGTCACCCTTTGTATTACAAGTGATGATGAACTGACCTGATCCTGAGTTTTATGATTCTCCATGGGTCATGATGCCTCTTTTTCTTTTTTATAGTACAACCTTGAATTAAAAAAACACTAAGAAGCACTAACTTGTGACCAAGTCAGCCTGCCTTTGTGGAAGTTACATAAGGTCTCAAAGTCGTATTTCATTTTGTAACAGATTTATCTAAAGTGATGATACACAAAATACTTTTTTTAATTCACAGAATTTACCATTATTGCCATTCCTTGAACCCATGAAGAAAATAGAGAAGCAAGCTCTTTAAGTCAAGATGTCCTTGGAGAATAATTTAATAACCATAATTGTTTTTAAGGAGCAGAGAGGTCCTATTTCTGCATATTTCCCCAATATTTTTACTTCTGAGCCTCATTGTTATATAAAAATTCATGTCTTACAGAAAATTACTTCACTAAGAAATCTTTACTGCTCAGCTCAAATCATTGCAAATTATCATGCCTTTTTAGACATCACCATCAAAAAGGTAGTGAACAAAAACCAATAAAACATTATTAAAATTCATAATTCTTTCTTAAAAGTAGGTAAAAATGTGTTAACTGTAATTTTCAACATTTTTAAAGCATTTCAAATGCATTAAAATGGGCTTCCTCTGGCATTGCTGGAAGAGGGTATCTTTTAAAAAATATCTGATGTCCAATAGATTCTCACAGCACAGGACTTAAACTAAGTTTTCTACATTCCAAGTTCTATCTTTTAAAGAAGCTCCAAAGAATTTGAAAATTTTTTTCTTAATGACCAGTGCTTTTCCTTGTCTTGCCCCTAGCCAATATCTTTCAGGTTAACTTTAAAAAGTACTTGTGATTTTTCCTTCAATATTTTATGATTGTTTTCTTTTAAATGTTTCTTCAAGCAGTAACCTTTGTTCAGCAGTGAACTAGTAAATGTTTGACAACCAGTTCTCCAAATAAAAACAAACAAAATAAAGCAAAAACCTTGATGTAGAATTTTGCCAATTTCTATGGTGTAAATACTTCCAAAAGAGCTGATTTCAAATTACTAATATAATGATGTTGAATGCAGAGTTAGGAAGAGACATGCAACATACTGATATGTTACATCTCCACCAGATAGACACAACAGAAATAGTAATGCCAAGAGCATTGATAATAAGACAGAATAAAATAATTAAGAAGTCATTAGTTTTGAAGATGTATTACCTTCGGTTTTAGTATAATTTATCCAATCATAAGAGCACATTTAATTTTTAATAACCTGTGTATTTCACAATCATCTTTTACAAGCCATTAAGAGTTGGCTTCAGTACACCATTACCTCTATTATGACAGTTAATCAAGATTTAAGCTTATACCTCTCTTCATGATAGTTAAATCCATATTTAAACATCCATCCAAGTACATTGTGCAGCTTTTTTATTGGTTGCTATATTTTCTACCTATGGTGGTTGAAGTATACTATTATGTTCTTATTAAGTTCATAGAGGAAAAGCCTAAATGCAGGGCATCAACTTGATATTACTATGGAGACAAGGGTTTGATTTTGATTGGGGAATTACATTCTCTTTAAACTAGCTGATTTATGGTATGATACATTGTTTAAAAAATAAAATGGCTGGGCAAATCTCTGAAAGTCCTAGAGAACTAACAACACTACTGTGAGGATCAGTGACGCTAGTATAATCTTCTCTTACTTCAGAGGGCTTCCACATTAATACGAACTAAACTAAAGACCCCAACTTTCTAACCACACAGTAGTTCAATATTTTCTAACTGGTCATTTTCTAAGCCTTTAAAAATAAAGCCACAAATCGTAATACCTTCCATATGAAGTTTAAGAAATAATAATCTTCACTCTCCAAAAAATATTTGCTATTATTATTGCAACCAATGCTATTAGTAACAAACACTTTTGCAAAACACTGGTCTGGTTGTGATATATAGCACCTCATTTAATTCTTATGACCACATGGGGGTGGTACTTCTGTTACCATCATTTTTAAAGATGAGCAAACAGGAAGTTTAGATAGTCTAAATAAGTAGCCCCAAAATACTGGGGAAAAGCCAAAACCTAAACCCAGATCCTCCTAACTCCCAATCTCTTTTTTAATACCACTATGTTTATTATACCTATGATCCGTAAGTCACTTGTACTCCATCCCCGTGTTCCAACCCAAACTCCTAAACTTACTAGAGGTTGTGCAGTCTTTCACCCTTTACAGTTACCTATCACTAAAAGCAAGAGATTACAGTTCTAAAGTAGTTCTAAAATTTGTTCATCTCTATTGCCACTACCCTAGTCCAGGCTACCATCATCTTTGGCCAAGGGAACTCATGCTTGGTTTCCATTCCTTCCATCTTGCAACTATGCTCTGTGTCCCCATCATCATCAATATCCAGATTTACAGAACGGGCACAATGACCAAGACATTGGGTAAATGTCCAATAGGAACATATATTTTGTAATTAACAAGTGGGCTTGTACATTAACAAACCAGGTCTCTAGTTCAGCCAATGGTTACATAGACTAACACCCAGCTCCTAGTTCTGAAAGCAAGTAGCTCTTTACTCACTGTAGAACAAGAACAAGAACAAGAACAAGAACAAGAACAAGAACAAGAACAAGAACAGGAACAGGAACAGGAACAGGAACAGGAACAGGAACAGGAACAGGAACAAGAACAAGATCTATCTTTCGAGAACTCTTCCCACACTCACATCCCACCCACCAAAAGTCCCTACTGCCATCCCCACCCAGACCTGCCTTCAGAGACAAATATATTTATATAGTTATTCTTTAGTTTGAAGCTAGAATGATCTTTCTAAAATTAAAGTCTGATTCTGTCAATATCTTCATTAAAATATTTCAGTGAGGCATCCAGTGAAGCCTGAAGTCCTTCAAAGAATTCCCCAAGCTCTTCACTCTTTGCTCCCTGTAATGTCTTCAGGCTCGAGCCTTGCAACTTCCTCTTGTACAGTGACCAACTCCTGAGTGTTGAAGGTGCCAAGCTCTTACCAGCTGGCTTTTGAACAAGCACTTTATTCTGGCTAAGGGTTAATCTTCCGCTCCTACTCTTCCTGAATACTTCCATTTTGTTCTGGTTAATTATTCAGCTCTCAACTTAAACCTTCTAGTGCCTACAACTATATATTGTAGGATTTCATGGACTCTTGCATGAACATTTTCTTCAAATAGGCTATTTCATGCATTTGTTCTTGTAAGAGAGAAGCTATAGGCCATTTAAAATGATCCATTATCATCATTAACCATATTTATTTGTATCTCTCTGTAAGAATACACAGATAGTTAACTTCCTAGGCACCAGTTTCTTTATCCAAAAAAATGAAATAAATGGACAAGACAGGATTTACAGAAGGAATGTATAATTTACATTTCTAAGTTAAAGGACTCTGTATCTTCATTGAGACAATTTTGGGGACCAGAACATAAAAAGCAGAAGAAACTTTTTCTAAGCAGCAAGTAGAATTTTCAAAGGAAATTGAAACAGTCTTTGGAAGAAGTAAGAGAATTAGAAGATACAAAATACTGGGTTTTTTTGATGCCTATTTCAATAAAATATAAGTTAAATATGTGAGGGCCTCTAGAATTAGAGATGTTCTGACTCTTACTCAGAACATACGTTTCAGATTTCAACGTAACATTTCCAAGTGTGACTCTTTGTGAGTACACAGATGAAAGAAAAAAAAATTAACTAGGACTAAGAAGGCAAATGATACAGACTTATCTGTGTAGGCACTTTTGAAGGGCTGTTTTCACCTGTAAACCTAGATTCTTTCAACACACAACAAAAAGGCAGATAGAATGTCTGGAAAAAAAAACCAATATTTTTTCGCCTTGCAACCTATTACATCAGCCAGCATTTCCCTGTAGTTGTGATTATTTCATTATGACTTGATTACTAACTATTACTGCCACAGTTGGAAAAGTAAAAGCCCGGCATGGGGCCATCTCCATTAAAGGAATATGAAATCCCATAACAAGGTCTGAGGCTGCATGGCTGCTGTGGGATTGAACTCAGAAGTACATTAAGTATCTACTTAAGATGCTGTTTGAAGGAGCACCCTAACTTACATCATTATTTCATTTAGTTTGAACTGTACCATGGATTTTTCCATTAAGCAATATTAGACACTTAAACACTATATTGAGGTTATTCATGCTCTAAAAAAAGGCTATGTAATTTTTTTTCTACTCTCCTTCCAGAGGATGAGAATTTTCTGTCACGTGTATAGGCAATCCTGATTTGTGCCTAATAGAACAGACTAAGTGGTTACATAAACTAGAGAGCACCAGTCACGTTAAAGAGGCATAAGTGAGAAGAAAAGCATTAATATTCGTGTTGGTAATATGGGCATACACCATTTAGAAAATCAGAGAGAAAAGAGCTTTCGTTGGTATAATTCAATAAGCCCAGGAAAAACAAAATTTAAAAAAGTCAAATATATTCAACACACATAGATTAATGTTAATGGGGAAAGGGAATTATGATACTACTTTATATCTATTCTTCTTTTATGTGTCACAAATGACAAGATGGGCTAGGATGAGAAGTGAGATATGATGAAGTCCTTTCACTGTGTTTTTGGACAAAATCTATTGCTGGAAAAACACCAAACTACTTAAATATTTTAGAGGGGGATGATCATTACTGCAAGAAAACTACAAATTATAATTTAAAACTACAAATTAGTAAGTTAGTATATATGTAATTATGCATGGGACAGATTGCATATATGTGTGTATGTGAGTGTGTCTAAGTATACACCCCAAATAACAGAAATATCTAGGGAAGATATGTATCTTAATTTTATTTTCAAAATCATGAAGATTTGTTTACTCAAAATAGCTTCCAGTACCATAATTGTGTGGAGAAAAAAAATCTATATTTAGCCAGATTAAAGGTTTCTTGAGGTAAAGAGGAGGTTTCTCCATCTTCACTATCTTCTTTCCTGTGTGGGATTCCTCACTTTGGAAGTGAAGGCAGATCTCTGACAGGAGGCAGTGCAAATGTGGATATCCTCCCTATCAGAGAGAGGAGCTTAAAATGGTTCCAGATCTCAATATCTATACCGCTAACCTTCTCCTTCCCCCAAAGGCCTGGCTCAAACCCCCTTCCAATCATCACTTCACTGATACCAGCAATGGCTTCACCTCTGAATCCTTCCCCTCCTTTTATTTTTAATCTTCTAAATATACATAGTAATAAATAATGCAATTCTGTCCCCCTTCTTGCACTGTCCCTCCCCATCAGTTTTGAAAAGAAAATACCTACAAAAGCACAGGAAATTGTGTGAGCAAGTCTCTGGGCTCACTATCTCAAAGCTTTTGTGACTAAGAAAGGAAATCATGGAAATATGGATAAAACTTAAAAGTCTAAAATGTGGTTCTAGGCCCTTTTACAAAGGGTCCCTCTATGGAAGAGGATGAGAAGTGACTATAAATAAGTAGAACCTGGAAAAACACAGAAGGCTGCATTTTGAGAAGACCCTGGAGGCACTGCCCTGTAAAGAGGCATCAAGTAACTTTAGGGAACAATAAAGTTAGAATTCCCATCCCAGCCCTGTGACTGGCTCCATAGCCTCCTGATTTTACATAAATCACATAAGCTGAAGAGACTGTTACCTTCTCCCTTTAGAAAGACCAACACCAATAATGTCAGAAAATAATTCTTTAAAACTCATTAAAATTTCTCTCTGCTGTTTTGGCCATTGCTTAAGTGTCAATGGCCAAAATGAGGTCCAATCCCTTTGTGACTTCTGATGGAAACAAGAACCATAAGAGGCAATGCAATGCACCTTCCCACACTTGCAGTAAGATTGTATCTTCTCTTCTTTACAAAGAGCTGAGACTGAAGTACAAGGTTTGATTCATGCCCATCCAAAAGGATGAGGAAGTACAGGTTGTGTGAGGATAACAACTTTGCAAATTGGCAAAGTAGCCTGGGTTCATGGGAACAAATACACATCTACACCGAATGAGTACAGCGAGAGGTCAATTGCCCGACTGGCCCGTAAGGGTTTCTTCTAGCATGGTGGTTGTCACGAGACTAAAACTGGACAATAACCACAAACAGATACTTGAATGTAAAGCCAAATCTCATCAGGAAGCAAAGGAAAAGGGCAGAGAGAAGGAAGAAACAATTGAGAAGATGCAGGAATAAAGGAATCTTATAAATGACTTTAAATAAAAACTGTTAAAATGGAAAAAACTTATTAAAATTATAAATAACTTAATTATTAATAAAGTTTTCCTTAGAAATAATTCCCCCAAGCAAATATTCATTCCTTACATTCCCTTGGGTTTCTAAAATAATTTTCATTCTCCATTAAGAGTGACCGAGTCTTATAAAAACTGCTTAATCTAAAACCTTACACTTAGTGAGTCACAGTATACTGAGTGTTAACTGAAAAATCACTGTTTGTTAGTCTGTAGGGATATTTTGCTATTTTGTGCATCCTCAGTCTTTATAACCTATAGATTCATGAGTAACAGTGCTTTGTTCTTTTAAGTTACATACACAATTATGTGTTTTTCTGTCTAGAAATTAAAATACACCCAAACCAAAACTTTTAAAAGTCAAAGTTGTTTTTGACTTGCATTTTTTTTATTCAGTAAGTATAAATAAGAAACACAGTAAATGCCAAAGTAAGATTTAAAGAAGTAAAGGAGAAAGAAGGGAAAGGAAGCAGTTAAGCAAAAGATGAATCATTACTATTCAATGAGCCCTAACAAAAAGCTATCCACTGTGCTAAGTGCTTTCCATGGACTGGATGAGCATCCTCATAAGGGAGACAACGCAATTTAAACTACTTGGACAAGAAAACTGAAATGAAAGCTAAAGGTCTTGTTGAAGATTCCATTGTGGGTCAGTGGTAAACCAAATGCAAAGATTGGCACTTGGAATATTACTAACAACAAATAACATGCCACCCATTTTATGGCTGTTTCCTTCATCCCAGTGTGCTATCACAGAGGTAGCCTAATAATGCCTTTCTACTAAAAAGTCCTTATGAAACAATATGCATAGGAGGTGGGTTCCAGTGTTTGCTAATCAGTTAGCACAATGCCATTACCTTCGCTTGGTTCAAGGTAATTGGTTACTATAAAAAATACAATTCCCAGGTGCAGGAGGATGCATAGACCTACTTTCTACCTAACTAAGGCAGAAATTTTTACTCTAAGGAACCTTAAGCAATCTTTGGAGGTACCAAAGGCGAACAGCTGTGGCTAGAGTTTGGGTCTCTTGACCTTCTTTTTCAATCTCTAATTAGCAGAGCAACTCTGTTCTTTCATGATTTATATACTAGATTTTGATAAAAATTTTGGCTAAGAAGCAGTTCAGTTTAAAAAATCCTGAAAATCATCAAGATAAGGGACTTGTATTTCCTCAACCATAAGTTTGAATATAAAACCAATTAATAATTTTCACTTAAAGCTGTCTACAATCCAGCATCAAATTATTTTCTGGTGATATTAACGAAACTAAAATGACAATGAAGTCTCTTAAAACCATATGATAGTACTGGAGTAGCAGGGTTTTAGTGGTTCAATCCACTTCTCTCACTGAAGTACACTGAGGCAAGAAAAAGAGCAAATTAACAGTGTTTGAAAAGCTCAATGGTGCTTCAACAAAAGATAAAATAATCATAAGTTTTTTTAAATTTATAAAGTATATATTATGAGAAGAAAGTAAAATGAATCTGATCTGATCTGTCCTTCATAAAATTATATTCATGGCCCAGTACATGCTGTGCTTTTTGTATGCAAATATTGGTTATATGCTCTTATAATTTGTCTTTATCATCTGCAAATTCAAGGCAAAACATTCCCCATTAAAAAAAAAGAAAGAAAAAATGTATATAGCATTTTCTAGCATTTTGAGAGGGATTTTTCCCATCTACAAGCATTTTAAAATTGGTGTTAATATTATAGAACTTTGAAATAGCCTTAAAAGGCTGTATGAATGTAAGAAAAATATAGTTAATGGATGCCTAGGTGGCTCAGTTGGTTAAGCATCCGACTTCAGCTCAGGTCATGATCTCACAGTCCATGAGTTTGAGCCCCACATCAGAGTCTGTGATGACAGCTCAGAGACTGGAACCTGCTTCAGATTCTGTGTGTGTGTGTGTGTGTGTGTGTGTGTGTGTGCCCCTCCCCCACTCACACTGTGTCTCTCAAAAATGAATATTAAAAATGACTTTTGAATAAAATGAATAATATAGTTAAGTTTAGTTGTTTGTTTGATATACAAAAGAAAATATCCAAGACTCTGACAACATAATTACAGGAGGAAGAGAAAGAGGAGGAGGAGGAGGAGGAGGAGGAAATAAAGGAAGAAGAGGAGGAGGAGGAGAATTCATTTCTGAGAAACTTTTAGTTTAGTGATAGAGACAGCCACATGAAGAATGCTAATGTAATATGACTGTTAACATAGTATGTGCACCAGTGACCCAATAAAGGGCAAGGAGCTCAAACTGAGGTTTCAGGAAATCTTTTTCTTTTTTTGTTTTTAAAGATTTTATTAATTTTTTTCTTTAAAATTTTGTTTAAATTCTAGTTAACAGTGCAATATTGGTTTCAAGAGTACAATTCAGTGGCTCATCACTTACATACAACACCCAGAGCTCATCACAAGAGCCCGGCTTAAAGCCCATCACCCATCCAGCCGATTCTCCACCCATCTCCCTCTATCAACCCTCCGTTTGTTCTCTACAGTTAAGAGTCTCTTACGGCTTATTTCCCTCTTTCCTTTTGTTTCCCCCTTCCAATTGTTCTGTTTTGTTTCTATAATTCCATGTAAGAGTAAAACCATACGGTATTTGTCTTTCTCTAACTTATTTCGCTTAGCATAATACACTCTAGCTCCATCCAGATCATTGAAACTGGCAAGGCTGCATCCTTTTTGATGGGTTAGTAATGGTCCTTTATATATGTGTGTGTATGTATGTATGTATGTATGTATAATATATATATCAACTCCTCCAATTCTTCTTTATCCATTATTCAGTCAATGCATGTTTGGGCTCTTTCCATACTTTGGCTATTGTTCATATTACTGCTATAAACATCAGGGTGCATGTACCCCTTCAATTCTGCAGTTTCGTATCCTTTGGGTAAACACCTAGTAGTGCAATTGTTGGATTATAGGGTACTTTTATTTTTTTCATATTTTATTTTTAAGTAATCTCTAAACCCAATGCAGGGTTCAGACCCACAACCCGAGATCAAGAGTCCCATGTTCCATTGACTAAGCCAGCCAGGAGCCCCTCAGGGAAAATTTTTTTTCCCTACAGGATACCTTTAGGTTCAGGGCTTTTAAAATAGCTTTATTAAGATAATTATTGGGGCCCCTGGGTGGCTCAGTTGGTTAAGCATCTGACTTAGGCTCAGGTCATGATCTCACAGTTTGTGGGTTTGAGCCCCGCCATTGGGCCCTGTGCTGATGGCTGAGAGCCGGGGGCCTGCTTCAGAATCTGTGTCTCCCTCTCTCTTTCCCCCACCCCATTTGTTCTCTGTCTCTCAAATATCAAATAAATGTAAAGAAAAAAATTTTTTAAGATAATTATTGAGGTATGATTAACATACTATACAATCCACTCATTTAAAAGTAACAATTTCATGTTTGGCTATGCAACCATCACCAAAATCAATTTTTAGAACATTTTTGTCCCTGTAAAAGAAATCCAATAGCCATTAGCTGTCACTCATTATCTTCCCCGCATCACCTTCCACTCCCCCTCCTCTGGCCCTAAGCACTCCACTAATCTGCTTTCTGTCTCCATGGATTTGCTCTTCCATATAAATAAATGGAAGTATACACTATGTGGTCTTTTGTGACTGAGTTCTTTACTTACCATAGTGTTTTTAAGATTCATCCTGTTGTAGCATGTAGTATTTTGTTACTCTTTTATTGTTGAGAGACTTTCCATCATATGGATACACTATTATCTTATGTAACCATTCATCAATTAATGGAATTGGGCCGTTTCCACTTTGGAGATATTATAAGTAATGCTTTATTAATGACATATGTGTGTACAAGTATGAACATGTTTTATTTCTTAAGTATATACCTAAAAGTAAAACTGCTGGGTCAAATGGTAACTTGATATTTCACTTTTTGAGGAATTGTCAAATTGTTTTCCAAAGGGCTGCACCATCTCACATTCTCACTGCCAGTGTAAGAGGGTTCCAATTTCTCCACACTCTCACCAATACTTGTTAACATCCTTCCTTTTGTTTATGGCTTAGTGCTTAAGAAGTGGTATATTGCTGTAGTTTTGACCTGAAATCTCCTAATGACTAAATGTGTTGAGCATTTATTTCATGTGCTTATTGGCCGTACATATATCTTCTTTGAGGAAATGTCTATTCAGATCCTTTGTCCATTTTTTAATTGTTTTTGTTTTTTATTACTGAGTTGGAAGAGTTGTGTATACACCCTGTATACAAGTTCCTTATCAGATATATGATTTGTAAATATCTTCTCCCATTCTGCGGATTGTCATTTCACTTTCCTGAGCCTGTTTGCAGCACAAATGTTTCTACTTTTGAGGTAGCTCCATTTGTCTGTTTTGTTGCTGCTGTAATTCTTGCCTGTGCTCTTGGAGTCATATCCAAGAAAATATCTGAGCTTAGTCCTTGAACAATGAGTGAGAAAAAACCAAATTAAGATAGTAGAAGCTCATTCCAGGCAGAGGTGACAGCAGAAGCAATGGCATGGAAGTATGACCCAATGTGACATTCTCTTCTGTTTGTTTGGAACAAGGGAGATTCCCGCAGAGTCATACCTAGCAACTTGGCACACCATCATACCAGCGCTAGGATGCATAATGCCGTTCTTAGAAGAGCATTATTGACATTGTCCTATTGCTGACTGCAGGCTAAGCTCAATTAAAGGACTATATGTGCTAAACTAAGGTTTCCATAATGTAACATTTTAAAAATCTCTATGTTCCTTCAAATAATTTTAAAAAACATGTCCTCTAATTCGGAGGCCCTGAGGCAAAGCCCAGTTTATATATTCTAGGTTTCATTCTGTATTCTACACTATATCTAAGAGGCTGCCAAGTATACCTTAAGAGCTTTTCAAAAATATTATCATTATATGAAACAATGGTAGGTAAGAAATCTGTTCTTTCTCTGGACCCAAAGGCAATTTATTTGCAATCCTCTTATAGCTTTGATCACACTCCTCCTTATCTTACCCTATCATTAGAGTCTAAGCTCTTTGATATTTTCTAGCATGTCTATTTTACATTCATTTATCTAACAAATAAGTATTTACCAGGTCTAAGTCACTGCATGTGGGGCACAAAGTCAGACCTAAAGCCACAAAGGCCAGGAAAGCTGAGTTATAATTTACACCACAGAGCTCCTCCTCAGGGTCAGGGAGAAGCCGCCTGATAGAGGCCTTTGCCTGACATCACCGGCTGGCACTGCTTCCTCTTCTGCCCTGCCCTGCCCTGCCCTGCCCTGCTGCCTCACTCCTATCTTCACCAGTCTCTCCTATGAGCACTTCCTGAACAAATCATCAACACACCAATTCTCACCTCAGGAAATGCTTTTGGGGAACTTGATCTAAGACCTTATGATAGAAGAAACACAACGACCATGATAGGCAGTGAAGATACACAATGAACAAGATGGATTTACAGTTTTCTAGCAAAGAAGCTAGACTTAGATGACTATTTGGTAACTATTTGCACAACTAGGCCATCTTTATCACCTTACTTTGACTAGCACTACACTAACAGAAGCTCCATAAATGTGTGGGGTGAACAACTATGAACCATTAAATTAACCAACAAATATAAAACAGTTATACCCAATCACGAATTCCTATGCCCTTGGGCAGTACTGACTAGAGAGGGATTACACACAACTTTATATAATTGCAGAAAACCAGGTTAATATTAAATAGTGGAAAATAAATGTATCAATTATGTTAAAGTACATAGATCACTTGGACCTAATCGGCCAGAACTATGAAATGTACCTCCGACAGAAATGAGAGGAGCAAGAAACACAGTGGGACCTGGACTAAGATGAATTCAAAGCTCAAGAAGGCTAAATTGCTCATGCATCTTTCTTGAATGTTTTGGCATCAAGAATTAGGTAGCCCTGAGCATGCTGACTGTCCTTTCACCTCAGTTTTCCTGGAAATGCTGATAACTATGAACCTCAACCTAAGGACGTAATTTCTCTATATTTGTGCTGCTATGTGATAAAGTGAGAAGTTGCCCAGGACTGGCCCAGAGATGAAGTGAAGAGTAAGAAAAAGGTAGAAAGATGCAGGCAGCAGCTAAGCAGAGGGGAGAAGCAGAGATAGAGAAGGAAGACAAAGCCATAGAAAGGTGGTAGAGGATGGAGAAGGGAAAGAAAACCATGTGAGGTTTAAAAATCTACATAGCTAGAAGGATGAACATGGAAAACTAGAAAAGTAGATGCGACAACAGGGAGTGAATTTAATATGTAAATATGACTATATTTGGATAAGGCCAGAACTGATACTGTAAGCCTGGGTAGTGGTGTTAGGAAACACTGCCCCCTAGAGGTCCTCTGTGTACTCAGAGAGACCAGTTTCCCTCACAAATTGACAAAAATCATGCAAGTCTCAGATTTGCCAAGCATCCCAGATCCCCAGTGAAATCTCACACTGGGCCCCAAACTTTGGTCCAATCACCTAACGTCCTGCACTGAGTAATGACCTTACTGACGGAGGCCATAATAGAATAAGATACTTTTTTTTTTTCTTTTTCTAATCCCCAACAACCTTTTGGGAATACTATCTGCTTTTTAAGTTATAATATAGCTATTATATGTATAAGTATACAATTCAAAAGAAACAAGACATATATACAGTTAAAAATAAACACTCTTCCACACCTCCTGTCTTCCAGGTCTCTGCTCAAGACAGTACACGTTATTTTAGTTGTATGTTCTTTTAGTGCTATTTCATAGAATTTTCAAACTTTTTCCACTCATATGATCTTCCTTCAATTCAACCCATTTAACCATATATCTTGGGGCAGCTTGAAACCAAAACATATATGGTGACCTTATTCTTTTTAGTAACTGCATGGTATTTCATGGTATACTTGTATTTTGTTAGGCATTTATTTATCTAGTTTTCTATTACTACATGCTTAAGTTTCTATGTTTTTGCTACTACAAAAATGTTACAAGGTAAATCCTTGAAGACATCTATATGTAATGTGTAATTAGAATTCTAATATGTAATTAGAAACACATACGAGTTGGTCTGTAGGCTCAATACATTAAAATTAAACAGCTGTCAAAATCCAAGTGCATCATTTTTATTTTTTTCTATAATTTTTATAATTTTTATTTTTAAAATTTTTACTTTTGAGAGAGAGCATGAGTGTGTGATATGTAGAGAGAGGGGGGCATAGGATTCAACATGGGCTCCATGCTGACAGCAGAGATCTGATGTGGAGCTCAAACCCAGGAACCATGAGATGATGACCTGAGCTACCGTCGGACACTCAGCTGACTGAGCCACCCAGGAACCCCTTATGTGCATTATTTTTACTTAACTTTAAAACTGACCACAAATTTAACAGTTTATGTTCCCATCAGCAATACAGGAGCCGGTTCATTCCCTCACACACCGCATCATGTATCATCAATTGCATTTTACCTTTGTCAATTTAACGGACTTTTTTTTAAGTTTCTAGTTTCAATTTCATCAACCTTATTATATAAGTGACAGATTAAGCTGATTTGGGTCTGTTTAAGAGATATTTGTGTTTCTTTTTCTGCTTTTTCACATTCTTCGCCATGCTGCTCTTCTGTTGCGGTACTTTCTCTTACATATGCTCTGTTTTCTTTTGTTGAAAACATTACTTTGTTTTGGATATAAACTGTAAATATTGTAATACTCTTTTCCAGTTTGACATTTGTCTTTAATTTTGAATTTTCCCCAAGCTTATTTTGTATTATTATTACTATCATCATCTTCATTATTTGGTGTACTCAAAATACTACTGATCTTTTATTTTTGGCTTCAGGGTTTAACTAATGTTATCAATATTTAATCTATTCTGAGATAAGGTAACTAATGGTTTCCTCTAGTATTTTTGTTTCTTTTACATTTAACTCTTACATACCTCCAGAAAACACACACAGACACAGACACACAAACACACATATTTTTTAATAAAAATTCATATGAAATGGCTTATCTTGTATCCTAGATATGGCTTTACCAGAAAACTCGTCCTGCTATTTAATTATTAGTAATAAAAAGGACTAGAGAATAATTATTTCTAAATCTAAAGTTCTAATTTCTGTTTTTAAATGTATTTTCATCCACTTAGTTACCAAAACAAAAAAAGCAAGTCAATTCTTGTGTATAATTTATTAAATATTTTATAATTCATTTTATGATAGATATAACAGGAAGTTATTAGGCTTAAGGCTAAATTTTGTATGAGTATTTACTGAGATTATAAATTTAATTTCCTAAACAGGATATCCAAAAAGATATCTGCACTCCCATGTTTATTGCAGCATGACTCACAAAAGCCAAGATATAGAAATAGCATAAATGCTTATCAACAGAAGAATAAATACATTAGATAGATGGGTAATAGATGTTATTCATCCATCAGAAAGAAAGAAAGCTTCTCATTTCCTATGTCACAGATGAACGTTGAAGGGATTAAGAAAAGTGAGACACACTAGACTGAGAAAGACAGAAAGACGTGGAATCTAAACAACAACAATAACAACAACAACTTCATAAAAACAGAGAACAGCGGGAACCAGAAACTACAAGTAAAAGAACTGGGGAGGTGATGGCACAGGGAACACATGTGCAGCTAAAAGAAAAGTCAGTTCTGGAGATCTAATACACAGCATAGTTATTACAGTCAAAAGACCGTATCATATATTTAAAGTTGGTAAAAAAAAAAAAAAAAACCTACATCTTACGTATTTTCACCACATATATAAAAAATGGTAATGATGTGATATGATGGAGGTGTTGGCTAACACGGTGGATGAAATCATACTGTAATATATACATGTATCAAATCAACACACTGTGCTCTTAAATGTTCACAATATTGTATGTCAATGTTTTGACAATTAAAAAAATATTTTCTAGATAGTTAGCATTATCTACTTTAAAACATCTTCCAGGTTAAGACTTTGACTGCCAAGCTCTAAGTTAGAGGACTCTGCAGGCTCAGTCTCTGGTCATCTGTGTGCTAGAGCCAAATTAATATTATTTTTGATGTTTAGCATAATATCCTGGATCATTTTGAACCTCCACAAAAGTAAAAAGACTGACTTAATTTCTATAAGCATCACACAGCTTCAACAAACAACAGTTTGCAACTCGGTTTCTCCTATCATTTCTCTCATTTAAAATAACAATCACTTATTTTTATTTTCTTAAAGTGAACAAATCCCAGACATTGTATCATACCTTTTGTAAATACTTCATATAATCTCTATCAGATAGCACATTAAAAAGCAATCATAATGTCATTTATTATACCTTGAAATATTAACAGAAATTCCCTAATAGACTATAAAATAACTAGGCTGTATTCAATATTCTTTGACTGTCTCACAACATCATACCAAAAATACATTTTTTCATCCAGACTCTATAAAAAGTCTATCCATTGCATAAGAATGATATGATCCCTTGGGAAGCCTGGGTAGCTCAGTAGGTTGAGCATATGACTTGTGATTTTGACTCAGGTCTTGATCTCATGTTTTCTGAGATCCAGCCCAATTTGGAATTCTCAATCTCCCTTTCCCTCCCCCTCCCCCTGGCCTACCTCACTCACATGCACATGCACGCTCTGTCACAATAATAAATAAATAAGCTTTAAAGAAAAAGAATGGTATCTCAATCTGTAACATTTCCCCCTCTCCCTCCACCTCATATTGTCTACTAGGTGATCTGTACATTTTCCTACATTCTGTATTTAGGTGATTGTGCCCTGGTGTCAGTTAGCATTGTTCTCTAACTCTGATTTTCTGGAAACTGCTAGTTAGTTCCAGAAGTTTCCTTATAGTTAAGTTCATTTCTATTTTTTAAGTTTATATATTATTTATTTCAGGGGAGGGGGCAGAGTGAGAGAGAGACAATGAAAGAATTCCAAGCAGGCTCCACACCACCAGTGCAGAGCCTGATGTGGAGCTTGAACTCCCAAACCATGAGATCATGACCTGAGCAGAAGTTGGACACTTAACCAATTGAGCCACCCAGGTTGGTGTGCCTATTTAAGTTCATTTTTAAATTTATTTGGAAACAGAGCAAGAATAATTCATGGATGGCACTGTGTCTTCCTAGTGCTTCTCAGCAAGAGGAATATAGTATCTAGTTGTCCTATTATTATGTTAAGAACGATCAGAGGGTCCAGGTGATGTCACACTGAGCCAGCCACTTCAAATTTCCTCAACATATTCCACCTAATGATTTTAGCAGTCATAAATGATCCCTACCCCATCCATTATTTTTGGGGCTGCAAAAAGGTAATATTTGGACCATATTATTTTTACATCATGTATTAGTTGAAATTCATCTCTAAAAAGGCATTTTCTTCAACAAGGATTTCCTTACTTTGAAATATAGTTTGTATATAAAAGAAAAATGCTCAAATATTATCAATTTTCAGAAAAAAATGCATGTGTGTCTTAGCAAATTCTAAATGTGGCCATTATGTTTTTGTTAGTTTAGTTGTTTCATTTTGTGGTGGCTTTGTTTTAGCATGTTGGCATCATTATATACTCAAAGATTTTTATATCTTCGACATTAATACAGTCATCCTAAAATGCACATAATATCTTATTTGGCAGTAAAAGCCCCTTCCAGTTGGCTTTATGTTCTTTGGAAATGACCCTCAGTCATCTTTGATTGTTTTCTTGTTTTATGCTTGGAATAAAAATCTAAGGCTAACCTTTTGTATTTCCTGCCCCAGGACAGGAATCAACGATTTTTTCCAAGGAGACCTGGTCCCATCTATTGGAAAATTGTATGTAGAGATAAAAACCCAGGTGCTATGGGCATCTTTGCTACATTGTTTCTAGAACTTTTCATTAGACTTAACTAGAATATCATATTTAAGAAAGAAAAAAAGTATGTGTTTTTATTGATATTGCCAACTCAAATTAAAATCATAAAGCTTTTGTTTAAATTGTCTGAGTGAATATTTATATATCTCTTCTATTATGTCCTTCAGCCTGTTGTATCACTTTTCTAATGTTGCTATGAGAAAATGGCATAAGCTTAGAGGCTAAAAACCTTTGGGGAAAAAATGAGATCTCAAAGCTGAATTCTTCTGAAGTTTCAAGAGGAGAATTCAGTGTGGTTTTTTGTTTGTTTGTTTTGTTTTGTTTTTATTTGTCTCTTTGCTTGTTGCTTTTTCCAGCTTCCTGCAACTGCCTACATCACTTAGATTACGGCTATCTTCCTCCATCTCCAAAGTCAGTAGCATACATACAAGCAGGAACCTCCTGCTTCCCTCTTTTAGGGACTCTTAAGATTACATGGAGCTCATTCAGATAATCCAGGGTAATTTCCATCCCAAGACCCCTAACCTAACCACATCTGCAAAGTTACTTTTACCATATGAAATAACATTCACTGGTTCCAGAAATTACAACATGGATGTCCCTAGGGGTTATTATTCAGCATACCATGCTTATTGTATTAATTATATTATATAAATTATATGTTAACTATTATATGTTATATAATCTATATGTTATAATAGCTTCAAAGTAAAAATAACAAAAAGCAACAACAGTATTATAACTAAAAAAAAAAATCCTACTAAATGCAGTTTCGTCTGTTTTGCAGTTCTTCCTCACTGACTCCATTTAGGATAGATCCCATTAGGATATAACCAAAAGACCACGTTTTAAAATCACTTGAGATGATCTTTGCATGCTGATTCTATCAGCTTGATTTTGACTTTGGTTCATTTGTTTTCTTTCCTTTTTTTTTTTTTTTTTTTGGTTCATTTGTTTTCATTTGGGTTCAAATTTTAGGAATTTTAAAATACTATATTTTGGAGTTATATAAATATACATGATTTTAATATCAAAAATATAAACATACTAAAATATATATATATATACAAGAACTCATTGTGGTTTCAATGCGCATGTTTATGATGATGAGTTATGTTGAGCATCTTTTCATGCATTTGTGACCATCTTTATACCTTCTCTGGAAAACTATTGGTTCATGTAGTCTGCTCATTTTTATTTTCTTAATGTCTATTTATTTATTTTAAGTGAGAGAGAGCATGTGTGTGCCAGCAGGGAAGAGGCAGAAAGAGAGAATCCCAAGCAGGCTCCGTACTGTCAGCACAGAGCCTGACTGGGGGCTGCATCTCATGAACTGTGAGATCATGACCTGAGTCGAGATCAGGAGTCATACCCTTAACTGACTAAGCCACCCAGGTGCCCCTGCCCATTTTTAATTTGATCATTGTTTTTTGGTGTTGAATTGTATAAGTTCTTTATATATTGTAGATATTGACTCCTTATCTGATACATCATTTGCAAATAAATCTTCTCCCATTCAGTGGTTTATCTCTCTGTTTTGGTGATGGTTTCCTTCACTGTCAATATCACCAATCATCAGGGAAATGCAAATCAAAACCACAGTGAGGTATCACCTCACACCTCTCCGGAAGGCTAAAATAAAAAAACACAAGTGTTTCTAAAAGTGTTGGCAAGGATATGGAGAAAAAGGAACCCTCATGCACTGTTGGTTGAAATGCAAGCTGGTGCAGCCGCTATGGAAAACAAAATGGCAACTCCTCAAAAATTAAAAACAGAATTATCATCTGAATCAGTAATTCCACTACTAGGCATCCACCCAAAGAAAATTAAAACACTAATTTTAAATGAAATGAAATGAAAATACTAATTGCAGCATTATTTACAATAGCCAAGACCTGGAAGCAACCCAAGTGTCCTTCCATAGATGAATGGATAAAGACGTGGTATATATATAATGGACTATTACTCAGCCATAAAAAAGAATGAGGTCTTGCCATTTGCAACAATATGGATAAATCAATAGGGAGGTGTACTGGGTTAAATAAGTCAGTTAGAGAAAGAGAAATACCATACAATTTTATGCATATGTGTAATTTAAGAAACAAAACAAATGAACAAACAAAACAAAAGGAGATAAACAAACAAACAAAAACCTACTCTTAATTACAAACTAGTGGTTACCAGAGGGGAGGTGGGTGGGGGCAATGAGTGAAATAGGTAAAGTGGATTAAGAATATACTTACAGTGATGAACACTAATGTATAGAACTGTTAAGTCATTATATTGTACACCTGAAATTAACACAACACGCTATACTATTATATAACTATAATTAACTTATTTAAATATAAAATAATTTTATAAAATTACAAAAAATAATTAAAAATAAAATAAAACACCTTCAAAGATATCTAGCTTAATTTCTGTCCCTTAATCCCTGTTCTCTTTTATTTCCTAAAAGTAGCAATCTTCATTATTCTTTCATTTTTTATTTCTAAGAATATCAAAAAACTTGTGTAGACATAAATACAGATAGATGACAGATAGACAGATGTATCTTAATCACAGCTTTAATTCTATTGTAATATATGGATATCTTCCTCATTTCTTTCACAGATACCTAGAGTTCCAATGAATGGATGTATCCTATTTTATCTAATAGTGTGAAATGTGAAGTAAAGATTCAATGTACTTTCTTTCAGAAAGGTAACATTTTGTGGGTAAAATACTTATCAAACAATGTATCTTTCCTCCAATGATTTGAAACAGTGTCTTTATTTTGCACTCTTTGTTAGTATATATGGTTCTATTCCAGAGTTTCATTATCTGCTTACTAATGGGTCTATCTATTCATGTAACAATACCATGTTATTTAAAGCATTATTTTCTACATGGTATTTAAATGGCATTTAATCATTATTATATAGATAGTTTTAAAATGTGGTAGGGTCAATCCTCCCAAGTTAACTTTCTTTTTTAAAAATGTTTAGCTATTTTTGCTGTCTTATTTATTTCGACATAAATTTTAGAATAAGCCTAATCAAAATAATAATCTTGTTGATATTTTTATTTAGATCCTAATAAATGTACATGAGAATAGGTTCTTAAGGCAGCATCTCTGCGGGCCATGAGAAAAAATATATCTCTGTGATTCAGCTGGAAAAGTAGGCACAGGTGTCAAAGACAGTCGTAATTTTAGGTAGCAATATGCGCTCTGTGTAGTATTAGTAATATTGGCAGTAATGACATTAGCATCTACATTAGTGCCTAACATTTGCCAGGCATTATACACACATTATGTATTTTAATCTTTATGGAAACCTTTTAAGAGGCAAAGTAAAAACTAGAACCTAAATCTATCTTTTCCTACAGCCTCTAATGAACCACTACATTCTGCTATGTCCAAGGCATAAGTCTGAAACAATCTGTTAAGTGACATCCTGCGTTAACTGTGCTCTGAAAGGAACTGCCTCCAAAGTACCAATAAGTATGCTCAGTAGGAGGCCTTCTGTGAAAGCACTAGACCAAAAGCAGACTGACTGGCCCTGACTGCTGGAGACTCATATGTCTGTGTAAATGAAAAAACTGTAGGCAGTGACCTTTGACTCTTATTAAGGTAAGTAAATATCTAGGACACACATACACCTGAAGTCTAGGGGATATTCTGGTAACACATCTGAGCATTCTGGGGATATTCTATATAAATCCATTAAATGAATGACTTTCAAACTTTAAAATGCATCCGATCATCTGAAGACATATTAAAATATATATTACTGTGCCCCAACCCTAGAGTTTCTGATTCAGTAAATCTGGGTTGGGGCTCAAGAATTTGTTTCTAACAAGTTCCCTGGTGATGCTGATGCCATCATTTCAGGGCTCACAATTTAAGTTTGATGGGCTATGCCTATAATAAGTACCAATAATAAAATCTGATCAAATGATTAAGTAAGATCATTTTTAGGCTACCAGGTTAAAAAAGTGTGCAATTCCTGAAAAGGGGAGAGAATGAGTACAAATGTTTCAAAATACAGGCAGAGTGGAAGGAGTATGAAGTCATCAGTCTGACAGCCACCTAGTAATCTAGTCTCTGTCCCCAACATTGTAGGTGGCCTGGCCTTAGTCACTCAACTGCTCCAGACTCACCTGGCACAGGTGTCAATTGTGGCAGAAAGAAAAAGATATATTCAAAGTTTTGTTAGAGTTTTAGGATTCTAATACAACAAGATGTACCCATTCTAAAGAAATAAGAAATATAGGAACTAAGACTGTCCTCAGAGAAAGCCGTTATAATTAATTAAGCCTGGTAATTGAGAATAGAGATATGCAAAGTCAGCATTGAAGGCGTATTGTTAACACATCTCTGGAAAGTGACTATAATGTGATTGTATGTATTAATATTATCTAAAGAAAGAATGTGCCAATCAAAATAAGAATTGGTCAGTCTCAGGAAAGGAAAAATATGCTTATAGGAAAACAAATTGGCAAGTAGTATCTACTCAGAAACTGTCCAAAAGAGGCATTTTTACTACTGGACTCAGGCCTCATGGTTTTGTACGATGTGGTGGCCTTCAGCTACCTCAGTTGAACGTCCTTGCTCACCAACATGGTTTTTGTTTGGATTGTTGATTGGCTTGCCTGTGGGGAGAATGAGCCTGTTAAAGGAGCAAAGTCCAATCGATTTGCCACTGCAAGTTTAAAAATGAGCCTGTGATCATAATTTAGTTTTATCTGTAGCTTGCCTACACTGATTTACAAGTGGGACGACCTGCTATGATCTGCGACTGCATTTCCCATTACAAATGCCCAGCTTGATTTTGCATTGTTTGTACATGTATGAGTCTTTATGAGTTTAGAAAATGCAAACTCATTCCTAATCTGCTTTCATTATACTAACAAAACCAGGCTTATGAACCTACAAAATGAGTATTAGAAACTGAGTGGACTTATTTACTAACGTAAAATGTCCCTTTGTGGATAACTACCTAGAAAGCAAGCCTGCATTTCCCAGGTGGTACTTCTCTGCCCTTCTATGAGGGTTGGCTGCAGCCAGTTTGACCATAGATCCACGTGTTAAACTTTTAAACCTTCCTCTGTTCTACTCTGTATCATTGGGAGGGTCTAAATACTTGCAGATTATGATACCCAGACTCTCACTTGTCTCAACCAATGGATTGAGAGTAGTATGAGACTGAAAGACAGAAGAAAAAAAAAAAAAAAGCCAAGTATTACTCCCTCTTCTCAGCCTCTTCTACAACCCCCCCCCCCATGTAACTCATTTCCTACATTACATTTAGTCAGTTCTAAACTCAGAGTTTTAAATAATCAGAATGGTTTCTACTTTCCTTGTCCAACCCTAAGTGAATACCATATGGCATAAGATCAGTTCCACTAGGAACTGTAACCATCTGTTCAAGAAGTATGAAGTGTGTGTCCATGGACAAACATGCACACATTCATTATAAAATCATATAAACCAATAAAAGTTCTAGTTTTCACTTTTTTTTGGTAAATTATAGTAGATAGCTATTTTAAGTAGTCACAAGCCAAGTGTGTGATTCATGGTGACTGTCAAAAGAGCAGTCAGAAGGAATAAAAATCTCAAGTAGGCAAATGGTTAGGAGAGCAGTTGTAGACTCAGATTATGTGTATGTCTAATAACAAACTAAATACAGTTTTCAGTTCAATCTGTAAACATATTGTATCACAAGGAGCTGGTCTACAATGCTTAGCAATATTCCATGATGTTAGAGGATGTCATCACAAAACTGGAACATTTACCACTATGGTTAACTAACTAACATATTGGCCAAGGAAGTTAACTGGTCTCCAGGCAGGGAATCCAGAGATATGTGAGGAAAAAATATCTCTAGATCAGCCATCATATTTCATGCATCAAAATTCCCTGTGCTTATAAGGTAACTAACTCTAGTTTGGACTTTCTGTTTTGACCCCCATGAACAATAGAAGCTATATTCCTTCAAATGATTCTAGCAAAATTAACTATGACTAACTAGTTGGCAACATGAAGTTAACATGTCTTAGCAGACACTTTTTCAAACTCTGTTCTACTTTCTATTGATACCGATTTTTCTCCTTTGCTGATAAGAACAAGGTTCCATCATCTCTACATTATTTAGACATAGGATTACTACTCTGTAGACTGTTTTAAGCAACAAAGTCCAACAATGAATGACCAGGTTTTGGTCTGATACTTGGTAAATATGCTCCTGTCAATGAGATCTCAATGTTACACTGTAACATCTGTACTTAAAAATGTATACCATTGTCAAAAGTGGCATGGAGTGTTTAAACTTAGAATTTTCTCTGAATGAAGGGCTGTAATGGCTTCATATTACTGAGTCCCATTCCCCAAGTGTCTTTAAATCCTTGCCAGATAGTAAAATAAGAACACACATTAAGTCTTCGAGACCTCCAATGGAGCATTTAATGCACTCCTGCAGGCACTGAGGTATATGGCTTCCAATGTTGCCTACACAAGTGAATCCAAAAGTTTCTTTAAATGCTAAATTCTAATAGGTAAATGGCATAGACATAAGCAAACGCAACATTTTTTTAAAGATAATGGAATTAATTAAAATACTGAACAATTAGCCTAAACTTAAAATACTTGCCACATTCACTCACTTGAAAAATAATTAAGACCCTCTGTGTGTATATTTTATTCTCCAAACAGGACACCCTTGGGGACTGAGAAAAGATGACATTAATTGTACCAGAACAACAGCCACAAACTAGCACCATCCCAGGCAAATCATAACATAGGTTCACTCTAACATGATAGAAAATGTGAATGCAAGACCTAGTCCTTCATTTTTAGGAATCCAGTAAGTGATACAGGAGACATAAAAACAACATCATTATTCTATCTTATTATTTCTATCATCGTCATTATTCAAGATTTTTTTAAATCTTCCTTTCTATGATTTTATTTGTCCTTAAGGACGCTTCCTATATAATTACTCCTAACATTGTCATTTTATACGAGGAAAGTAAGTGAAAGAGGGTTTAAATAAATTTCCCACATTCACATGGCTAGAAAGTGGAGAGAGTGGCATTCAGTTCAAAACCATGCAGTTTGATTCCAGAGCCTAAAATCTCACTCACTCCCCAAAGCAACATCCTAAGATGTATTTATTATGGTAAGAAATGGCCAGGTATTCTGGGACCACAGAGAAACAGCATTTAAGCAAGCCTCTTTGACCAAGCACGAGGCTTTCAAAATGAATTGACAAGTAAGCCATTTATCCAATTAACCAAGGGACAGGGGTGTAGAGAAGTGGAAGGGACAACAAATACAAACTCTTTAGGCAAATTCACTGAAATTTTCTTCAAGATTAATGGTACACAGCAGTCATATTATATATACACATGTACATATATATATATATATGTATATATATATATATATATATATATATATAAAATGACAATGTGAGCCCCAGAACATGTCCAGTGAAGATATGAACTATCTAACAAGAAAAGATAATATATGTTCTGAGTTAAATCATGTGCTCCAGAAAGATATGCTGAAGTCTTAACACCCAGTATCTCAGAATGCAACCTTATTTGTAAATAGGGTTGCTCCAGATGTAATTAGTTAAGATGAGTGGGTGGGCCTGTGATCCAATACACCTACTGTCTTTATCAGAAGAGAGAAAATGTCATTCGAAGACACACACACACACGGTGTGACTGGAATGATGCAGGTGAAGGCCGGGAACACCAAGGATCGACGGCCACCACCAGAAGCTAAGAGAGGCAAGGAGGGATTCTACCCACAACCTCCTCTCAGAGGGAGAATGGCCTTGCTGACATTTTGATTTTAGAATTCTAGGCTTTAAAACTGTGAGAGAATACATTTCTGTTGTTTCTGTTACTTTGTGATACTTTGTTATGGCAGTCCTAGAAAACTAGTAAGATCTATAAACATTCAATTCAGGCACTTGTACATTTTGGAATTAGGAACCCTTTAAGCTAATAGAGGATATTAGCTGAAGTAGAATTTATATATCTCATAAAATGTGTTTACATACATTTTATATAACACAGCCAAATGGTTGGCTATAATCCATCTTGATGGCACGGTGAAAAGTAATTCAAAATGATCGGTTGTTCTAATTATACATGGTATTAATACAAAGGATCACTTAGGTTGGATATTATACCAGACCTGGATGCCTAAAAGTTAATTTTAAACATACAGAATTTCAATGACAGCCAATGGAAAAGACACTAACTAAAGATTTTGTTCTGCTCGAGCTTTTTCAACACCATTTAATGATTTCTGCCAAAGGCAAGTAGGAAAACCAGAAGGGGTGAGCTTGTGTGGGATAATGTTTCCTTGTGAACCATAATAAGCAGAAAAAGGAAGAAATCGATGCTTGCTGATGGAAAAAGATAAAAGTGTCAAGAAAATAAATGTTATTTTTAGGTTATTGTTAAGACTTTGGCACTAAAGGAAAATCAAAATAAAAGATTAATAATGCCTAAAAAAAAAAAAAAGAATTGATTGAGTCATTCCTAATAAATGTTTTCTCATTTTTCAATCCTGAAAATACTCACATTTTATAAGCACTTTCTTTGGTGTAGTTTAAGTTAACTTTTGTAGATCACGAAAAGGTTTTTATTCTTTATTGATTTTTTGGAAGTATCTCTGAGCATTTCTGGGAAAGGCTATGATGAGCCTAATTCAGAATAAATATGTCATGTTTACAACCTGCACAGATATAGATTATTAATTACCAATGACAGGATATTCTTTAGAATAGAAATAGATCAGTAGTACTTTCTATTATTATAACTGAAATTATTAAACTTAAATTTAGGGGCCCCTGGGTGGCTCAGTTGGTTAGTGTCTGACTTCAGCTCAGGTAATGATCTCGCGGTTCATGGGTTTGAGCCCCACATCGGGCTCTGTGCTGACAGCTAACAGAGAGCCTAGAGCCTGTCTTTGGATCTTTCTCTGACCCTTCCCTGCCTGTGCTATCTCTCTCTGTCTCTCAAAAATAAATAAAAAAACATTAAAAAATTAAAAAATAAATTAAAAATAAACTTAAAATTGAAACCTCAATATTTTAAAGTCAACTTAAAGAATGTTCCATTAGATTGAAGTTTAAAATTTTAAGTAAATCCAATTCACTTAATTGGTATCCTTGATGTCCTAGCCATAAGTGTAGAGAATAAATTTTACTCAATAGGACCACAGTAGACAACAACTATATTTGTTTTAATGTTGCCTCTTGAAAATAGTAGGGGAGAATATAACTATAAATGATCATTTATGACATGTTGAATGTGCCCAAATGACTCCTACTTTGTGGATTTATCTTAATCTGTATATATATGTACATATATATATAGCAAATGAGTGTGTATATATATACATATATAGTCTATACAAATATACAAAATTACAGCATATATATAATACAGACTCAATATTAGATCAATTAAATCACTTGTAATTCCACCATGAAAAAATTCACTTCAGACTATGTTAAGGTTACTGATTTTAGATTTCTTCACAGTTCAATAACTGCTATGAAAAAAAGACTTAAATCTCTGAGGGAAGAAAAACTATTATGGGATATCTACCATTTGGAAGAGCCCCAGTTAAATAAGATATATCTGAAAACATGTCAATAGGAGTATTATTCTAAATAAACATAGAATCCAATTCATCAATCTCTATGTAATTATTCAGAACTTCCATATTAAAAGAACTGTAACTGTTTACCTTAAAAAGATACATTTTAGGGACACCTGGGTGGCTCACTTGGTTAAGCGGGCAACTTCAGCTCATGTCATGATCTCACAGTTCATGGGTTCGAGCCCTGTGTCAGGCTCTGTGCTGGCAGCTCAGAGCCTGAAGCCCGCTACTGATTCTGTGTCTCCCTCTCTCTCTGACCCTCCCCATTCACACTCCATGTGTCTCTCTCTCACCAAAAATAAATAAACATCAAAAAAAATTTTAAATGACACATTAGGGACACCTGGATGGCTCAGTCAGTTGACAGTTCAACTCTTGATTTTGGGTCAGGTCATGATCTCATGGTTTGTGGGATCGAGCCCCATGCGGGGCTCCATGCTGACAGAGCACACTTGGCTTGGGATACTCTCTCTCCCTCTCCTTCTGCTTCTCTCCTGCTCATGCTCACTCACGCACTCTCTCTCTCTTTTTCAAAATAAACACTTTTTAAATGATACAATTTAACCATGAACAACACAACCAATAGATTCTCAATTACATGTTAATAGGAAGTATTGATTTCCTTCTGTCTCCTGGAAATGCCCTAATAATTTTAAAATACTTTATGTCAACTGCTATAATAAAATAATGACTATGATATTATCACTCCTACTTATACTATTTTTCATTAAAATATATAGATCTCAAAAGAAGATTTCTAATTTCAAACTTCCATATGATTTGTATATCTAAAATTTTGACTCTGTTTGAGATCCATTTTCTGATCTCTCTGAGGATCAAATTTTGGCCATGAATGGTAAAGCTGTCATAACCAACCAAATCCTTAGTCTGTATTTACAATCTCCATTAAATGAAATTCCTTATGCATAAACTTGCAAACGTTCAATGCTTAGAAGTAATACAAGAAAAAGAAATTTTTAAATATTAGAATAAATTTTAAGGCACAGTAGATACCCATGCTATTTATGTTAATAAAAGTCTTAAGAAATAAAAGTAAAATTTGACAGAACATCATACCTTGACTAATGACTTGTGGCTTTCCTTTACAAGTCTTCAGGAAAAGTATTAGTACGATAATTCTGACTCACAATTAAGCAACTTAAGGTCAGCAGCAATGAAGAAAAATCTAGGGTTAGTTGCGTAAATGTACTCCTAATTAGGTTTGAGTCTAGGAAGTAGGGACTGTCTTACAGAATTGCCACAGGGAAAGAAAGACGGAGATAACAGAGTGCCAGTACATAATATATTTTTGTGATCAATCTTGGGGAAACAGGGGATTGTGAATATGACAAAGAGAAGGAGGAAAAACCATACAGCAAACTGTTATTGTGCTGTCATTGCTGAGAGTAACTGGGGCTCCATTCTCCTGGAACTCTCTGAGGAGCCATGTAGAATTTGTCACAGAATCGCCTGACCAAGGGGCCATGTGTCAATCGGAACCTACTCCCTATGGACCAAAGAACTGCTTTGCAAACAGCAATTAGTACTCTGCTATAGAAAATTTAGTCTTGTTCCAGATTCTAAAGTTGTGACTGTGACCCTCTTCTTAGGATCTAACAAAGAATCCGCACAGCATTGTAACCAACAGCAAACCTTCCAGATTACATTGCCTGAGCAGCGAGGCAGTTTACACTACAACTGGTCTTGCTGCAGAGCCCTCTCCTGCTTTGAAACCGAGAAGTTTTAAAGCTTCCCAATAAACTAAATTGGAGCAATACTTCTAAGTGTAATATATGCAGGCTCTAAAATCCAAAAAAGCCTACCATATGCTGGGCTTCTTTCTTAGTGGTATGGCTGTGATAAACAACATTTTTATAACCTTAGATGGAATAGCCCTAGTGTGCCTCTTTGGACTCCGAAAACCTTTACCATTTTGACCAACGAGTAAAATTTGGGGTAATTTCTTACCTTCTACCACGTTTCTATCTTAATAAGGCATCTACGGTAATTGTTACTTCCTTTTCAGAAGGTCAAAGTGACATGATGCAATCAATATAATGTTCTGTAGATCACTGTGACAATAGAGTTCACTGTGCACTATAATGTTATAGAGAATGACAGAGTTCATCTTGACCCAGGGCAGAGCAGTACGTGTGCACTGCTATCCATTGAGCATAAAAGCAAACTTTAAAATCTTGGTGAGAACGGAAAAGCATCTATTTGTCAGACGACTAGCTGCATACCGGCAAATGTGTTCCAATGGAGACATGACATGTGGCACAGCAACAGTGTTGATTTGACTGTTTACCAGAATCTATCATTATCTTCCATAATCCACCTGGCTTTTTAGGCTTCTTATATGTGAAATAAATTGGAACATGATAAAAAACTACCACTCCTTTACTGCCACAGCTTTGATTGCGGTACCTAATCTCTGAAAATTCTTCTGGGATGCAGTACTACTTCTGATTTCATATTGTGGTTTGGGAGGGACCATTTTATAGGACTCACCTTCCTACCATGATGGCTCTGACTCACTCCACCCAGGTAACCAGTGATGGGATCCTGCCAGCTGCTAAGTATACCCCTCCCGATTATGCTTTTGGGAGTCTGGAGAGATGACCATAAACCCACTTCTCTAGGGTCTACATTGATCATCAGGCTTCACAAGCCTCCACTCTATGACAACATTATAAATCCATTGATTTCCGTGTCAGCTCAATCTCTGTACCTTGAAGAGCCCTAGAAAAGTCTTGATATTTTTCTTTCTCCAAGGTAAATTACTATGACAAATGGCCACAAATCCCTTTGGGGAAGGATTCAGATACTATTTTTGGTATAAGCTGGTAGTGATATTTGTAGGTCTTTCCTCAAAGAAATCTGGCTTCCTTTTCAAACAACGAGTGTTGGCTCTGTGAACAAGTTTAGATTTGGAAATTGAATGTATGACTGTGATTTTTTTTATAGTATAAAATGTCAACCTGCTCCTTACCTCTTTACCTGTTTGTCTGTTTGAGTCAAGAACCACTTTAATCAGCTACCCTTATATATTACCACTAAAGACACTATAATCTATCATTCATCAACAAAGCCATATAGACAAAGACAACATGCTTCCTACTCCAACCTTGCTGCTCATTACACACTTTATATCTACATTGAGTCTGTTGGTAAAGTGTTACCAGCCATACTCTGCCATTTTTTAATTCTATCATCTGCTGATTTTGGAGATCCCACTTCTACAGCAGCATCCTCTACTGCAACCCTGGTCTGCCAAGGACAGTCACCCTTGAGCTTCTTGAATTTGCCAGTGCCCATCTGACCAACGCATTTCTCATAGTAACAGGAGCATCGCTTGGGAGCTCTCTGAAAACAAGTTTCAAAATAAACCTATGCTGACATTTCCACCTTGTTGAGCCTTCATTAAGTACATTAGCTAACATTTTTTGACCAACGTCTGGAATGGATGATTGTTTCTTATAAGCATAAAGACTGTCCATGGAATTAAACAAAAGATGAACTCCAAAATAACTGTAAACACATTCAAATCTCCTAAGGAGCAAAATGGACCCTCTATTCATGAAATAGAGAATTCATTAAATGTATTTTTTTTTAAATCTTTGGTTAATGCTTATATGCTGTTAGTAAAAAGTATAAGCAATTTTGAAGGAAAGTGTTGAGCTAAAAAATACTTCCCACATTCTGTATAAAAATCAGTAGAAACAAAACTATTTGAAGGTATAACATCAACCCTCAGAAAGACTGTAAATGCTTCTTCCTAAATGAGCTGTGGTAAGTGCATTTACCCATGTAAACATGAACATAAAGGAGTATATCTAGGAGAGACCAGGTGTGCATATATGTGTGGGGAGGACAGACTGCGAAGGTTGTTATTGATATGGAATTTGTGATTAATATATTTTTGATTACAATATATACTAAAGTATTTCCCAAATAATGTATTTCCTCTCCAAATATTCATTGAAAAAATATTAGCTGTTTTGGTTGGAGAGTCTCTTATATGAGGAAGCAGACAGATCCAGTCTAGATAGATTTATCACAGATGATAAAAGAACATTATATGAAATTCTGTAAACCAGGAGAAGGAAGAGATACAAGAGTTGATGATCTCTGATTAGATAACAGATCCAAATTCTGCCTATTTATTGGACATTAATCCAATAATCTATATGCCTGTTTTTCATGTGCATGCATTAATTTTACTGTAAGAAGTTTAACAGACTGAATCAGAAAAAAATATACCATATGGAAATGTAAACCGAGATGTACAAAATATTTGCAAAGGAGAACACACAGCTAGCACTAATGGCCTTGAACTGTAAAACCTGTTATCAAGGCTTGCTAAGATTTTCATTTTTGTATATTTATCACTTTAAAATCTGCATACAGAATTAACAGGGATAAAACATTAATAACTCAGCAACAGTCTTGAAAGTCAAGAAGACATTTATATAGCAATCAAATGACTGAATTTAATCCCATTTTAAAATTAAAAAATGGCCTTACCCTTATTTTTTTAATCTAAAAAAATGAACAATGCCTAGGAGGGGCTGTGACAAACTAGTAAACAGTATTAATTATTCTTAGGTTAGTGCTTTGGATATGCATAGTTATATTTTAAAGAATGGCTTTCAAAAATATTACAGTGATGAAAAATAATATTCAAATGAAATCTTACCCAGAAAGCCAACATGTAAAAGTAGAACTTTTTTGGTTGATGTGCATTTTCATCTTTGTTTTGTTTTTGAAAAGAGAAGGAAAGCCTTCCAAATATAAATAGCCAGGTTTGTTATCAAAATAAACTCAAAGATCTTCATATTATACTGGTTATAATAAAACTGTCTTCCTGTTTGAGGAGTTTGAAATATTCAAAGTGTCCTACTGAGAGATCCTTTGTAAAAGTTTTCCATACTTTCTACGGCATGGTCTCATAGCAAGAAAAATGCAATGCGATTAAAGTTCCAATATTTATTTGGGTGGGGGATATAAAAAGCTAATTTCCAACATCAAAGAGCAGAAGTAATGTCTGAGGCCAACCAAGGAAATATGGAAACACAACAACAAAGGAGTGGCTTGTTTTCCTCTATAGCCAAGTATAATATAAAGCTATAGAAGTTAAAATATCATGGCATGGTACAGGAAGAGATAAGTAGAATGGTAGAAGAGAATAATGCAATCTGGGGGCACCTGGATGGCTCGGTCAGTTAAGCATCTGACTCTTGATTCTGGCTCAGGTTGTGCTCTTACAGTTCATGAGATCAAGTCCCACATCAGGCTCTTGCTGACAGCATGGAACTTGCTTGGGATTCTCTCTCTCTCCTCTCTTTCTGCCTCTCTCCCTCCTCATGCACTTTCTATCTCACAAAATAAGTAAATCAACATTAAAAAAGAATAATTCAACTTTAATGATGAAAACAGAATTTTTAAGAACTTTTAAAAATGCTTTAATGTTCAATGTTAAACATTATATAAAGTTTAAAATGTTAAACCTTATTTCTCATTATAAGAAAAAAATGTAATCACGTATGGTGACAGATGTTAACTAGAGTTAAATGTGGTGATTATTTCTCAAAGTTTACAAATACCAAATCATTACATTATATACCTGAACCTAATATATTTTTATATGTAAATTATACCTCTATTTTTGTAGCATTTTAAAGCTGTAAGGTGGAATGCTGACTCTCCTGTCTGGATTAGGGCAGAGGGAAGGAAGAAAAAAAAGAGAGAAAACACTAGACTAATATTTTTTTTACTATGGACATCCCCTAATGATTAAATCTTTAAAAACATTAGCAATTATATAAGCTGTTAGAAAAGAAGCATACAATGTAAGACACATTGATATGAAAGGGGTCTTATGAAAGTAGGTATAAAATTCAGTAGCCAAAATTAAAAATATTAAAATGCATCTAACAATATTAAATGCAAGTGACATAAACAATATTAAAAGACAAATACAACTTGGTAGATAAAATTTGCAAGATAATTTTCAGATACTGAATTTAATTTTAATTTCATGTCTATAAGAAGACAAGCAGCTAATTCATAAGAAAATAAAGAAGGTAGATAAAATTAATCAATAGACAAAAGAGATGAACACATGATTAATACATGTGTGGGAAAAATTTCAAATTGACTATTGATTCAGAAAATGCAAATTTAAACTTCACTGTAGTATAATTCACTTCTTCACATCAAATTAGCAAAAATTTTAAACATTCACTTAAAGTCATTTTCAACTTTGGCTAAATGCCATTTTGAAGACAGAAAGTATCCTACAACGATGCTGGCAGACATGCAATTAAGATGAGCATAAACACATACACATACCAGAAGTGTTCACTAACTTATTATTTGTAATTGTAAAAATCTATAAGAAACTCAACTTATTCAAAATAGCAATTACATATACTTAGTGCATCTATATGGTAGAATTTAGTGCATTCATACAATTCAGCATCTGAGAATAATGATCTAAGTCAGTGGTTCTCAAATATCAGTGTACATCAGAATTACCCAGCACACTCTTGACAACACAGAACAAGGTCTCTCCAGGGATCATATCTTGAGAACCACTAGACTGTATCTATCATTGATGATTTGGACACATGGCCAAGTGAAAACTATAGTCATAGAATAATACTTTTCATTGTCTAGTTTAAAAAATGAACATAAAACATTAACATATATAACCATATTTATGGGAATGCACAAAACAAGGACTGCAAGATGATACATTGAACTATTTAGCATAAACCTCTGGGAGGTGAGTGGGAGGGTGACAGGGAACATTTTGTTAAATATCTCATTGTTTAAGTCACAAGAGAGCTATATTCAGAATTCATTTGTTATTGATGTGATAATATTGAGAGAGAAGAGAGGAAGGAAAGAAGGAGGAAAAGAAGAGAAAGGGAGTGATGGAGAAAAAAGAAAAGAAGAAATAAAAAGATAGTGGGTAGCTGAATCTTGAAATTACGGACATTGAGAGGTAATATCAGGTTGGCAGATTTATTAACAAATCTTTACCCCCTCCTTCTTTCTTACTTCCCCATGTATCTTTATAATAAACCTGCATTAACTGAAGTAGTCTGAACATAGTTCTAGTCTTTGCAAGCTAAGAAAAGGTAATTAACAGAAATATAAAGGCTCTGTAGAGTATTAAAACACAAAAATATTGAAACTTATTTCAATGGACCTAATTTAAAATAGGCCAGAGGAATGCTAAGAACCATTTTTTAAATCTACTTATTTTCATACTTATTCAACTCTAGGGTTTAAAGTCTAAGCATAAAATTAAAAGCAATAAATAAAAAGCCAGGATATGTGTTATTATATACCAATATAATGCTTACTTCCATGACAAGTACATATATATGTGTACGTGTATACATATGTACGTATATATTTATAATACCCATTTAACTCACAAAAGGAGTCTATGATGTAGGTATGATGATGACCGTCATCCTTTTTATACAGATAAGACACCTGAGGCACAGAGAGCAGAGAGGTCAAGGAACTTTCCCAGGGTCATACTAGCAGTCACGGTAGACCCAGCGCCATACCCAAGCCGTTGGCCCCAATGCCATGCTATTAACTACTGCACCCTACCTTCCGCACCTTCATGCATTTCCCTTGCATATAATAATAACTCTCGGGCTAATATACATTAGCAGACAATATATTTTAATCTAAAAAAAAAATCTCTGTTTCTGAACACTTCTGGAAATGGTAACCTTTATGACTTTTGTTGCCACAGGAAGAGACAACAGATTGAGGAGTCTCCTGAAGAGTGAAAGGCCTCACTCTTGCACTGTGTTCCCAACCCGTCATATTCAGACGAGCAAGACAGCCAGGAAGTCATTCCAGCTTCACGGCACAGGCCAAGAAGAGCCATCCTCAGGACCAGCTGCTAGCAGCATGCCCTTTAGCGTTTGGCCAGGATGTCGAGGCCCAGCTGTTCTGTCAGCTTTCCTTATACAGTTTGTTGACAAAGAAGAGGCCTGGTTAATTTTTCAAACAGGCAATAAAAACTGAAACGGAGTCACCTGCGAATGCCTGAATTACTTCTAGGAGTGAAGACATAACAATACCAAGGTAACTTTTCCCTATGGCCAGAATACATTGAAATGGTTTCAGCATAGAATTGCTCAGAATAAAAACACATAAGGTAATGATCCACTTCGTCATTACAGAATTTATTTTGGAATTGACAGAAGCAGAGACTACCCTCCAGATTGTGAGTCATTAAGGACAAATGTATGGGGAAAATAAGAAATTCCAAATACTAAGGTAAGGGAACATAAGGATGGACACGCGGGAGCAGACAGCAGGGATGACTACACAAAAAGTTGCATTTTTAAGTGTAATTTGTAGTTTAGAAGGTGCTGAATTTGGTGGGTTTGGTGTGGATATGATGGAAGCATTCATGAGTCTCCTCTTTCCATAAACTGCCTCTCATTTTGCAATTTCTGGCTTTTTGTAGATTTGAACACTCGTATTTTGATCCCAACTTTTGGTTCTGGAATTTTTATTCTATGTATATGAATACAAGTTATAATCAAATTATAACAACACTAAATTTTCTTTGAGATAATATTCTTGAGTTAATATCTTTTTTAATTTTAGTAAAATTATTTTTATTGAAGTTTATTGTTTCAATATAAATTTTAAAATAAAAATGCCTGACATATCAGTTTGTCTGTATCAAATTTTAATAATTATCATTTTTGTCCTTGTATGTTTAGTTTTGTAATTAATGTTTTCCATGAAGTCTAATCATAAGTCAAATTTTAAAGAATCAAACTGTACTAAGATAAGTTCATTCTTTAATCAATTTTCAGTTAAAAGCAAGTATTATACATTATAATTTTAGCCACTGTTACTTTTAATTTTTAACATTATTTTTAAAATTTAATAACAAATATGTTCAAGAATTATATTTTTTAGCTTACTTTTTACTGTTTTTCGTTTTACCAGCAGCATAGTCTTGTTTTATATTTTACCAGTTTAGTTTTAGTCATGGTCTTATTTATCCATCTATTGCTTCATTCTGTGAAGTTCATTTGCTTATTTGTATTTGTTCTTCAGGTCACAATGGTAAGGTCCAAAATCTTTGGGTCTTAAGAGCAACGGTTGGTGGGACCAAAAGAAAAGGTTAAAATGATGAGTTATGCTATCTCTATACTGCCCCTTACTTTCTCCTAGGTAGTGGTGGTAGCTGGATTTTTTCCTGTAACACTAACACTTAAAATGCACAACTTAGCTACCAAATGAGATCTCTCCTCCACCACAGTGTCTGTATTGATTGCCAGTGTAGATTTTGAACTAGTCAGGTTAAACATACAACAATTAGAATTACTGACTACAACATCCTGAATATTCTGTAATGTGTCTGAATTAAACTTGTACATCATGAGTACATAGCCTAACTATATTACCTTCTGCTTAACCCTTTCTTTCACTCCTACAAACTTCTGCTTTGCTCATTATTTATAATTTTAGTGCCCTTTGAAACTCTCCATTTCGGTTCCTGCTATTAAAGTAGCTTATAAAAGCTGTAGCAGATGACTCTGAAAGCCTGAATGCATACACCTGCAAACGTTTGTTGTGCAAAGTTTTCTATGAATATAATGATGAGGAGTAAGGAAAGTACATGTGACCTCGTGCACCACATTCTTCAGAACAAATGCTTCCTCAGCTGCAATTATGTCATCATGAAATCATGCTCCACATTCTAAAATAAACTCATTGCCATATGAATTGTTATCTTACTGAGATATTTTTGTAGTTGTCTTTTTAACAGCTTCCTTAGAAGTGTCTTCCAAATTTCTCACAATACCAAAACAAAAAAAAAGTCTTTCTTCAACTTATCCAAGTGAGTACTTCAAGTGTGAACGTTCAGCAATCATCACCCTTGTCCTGCTTTGCGCACACACACAGTGACTTCAGTTTCTCACACACACACGCACAATTTTTTTAGCCAAATCTCATGAAATATGTATGCTTTTGACTTCCAAGAAAAGTCAACGAGAGTCTTCCTCAACGTCACGGTTCGGGACTCACCTGTGGACGTGGGTGTCCTGTGACCAGACAGGTCAGTTCTAGGGTTTCTCCTTCCCGTATGGTGTAGACCCTTTCGGAGTAGCGCTCCTCTTCAATGTTACAGGCCAAGCCTGAATGCACAATACGAACCGTTGGGGGAGCTGTTGAGTCAGGAAGAAGAGAGAAAAGATACATAAAAAAATAAGTAAACTGTCCTCCCTTGAATCAACTTGGCTGTAAGGGCAATTATTAGACTTTACCACAGTCAGATCCATCAGTCTTAACACTTTGAGCAACCCCAAGAGATTAAAGATATTGCTGGACAGAAACCTTTAAATTTTTCTAACAGTCACCAATACATTCTGAAAAAGGCAAAGGGGAACAGGATGGTGGGAGAAAACTCATAATGTAGGAAGTCATCATCATTACAAGACCACATGATAAAATTTGACTGCTAAAATGTGAGAGGTACTTCTTTTTCCAAAACCCAAAATTGAATATAGTAAAGGATGCTGTTCAAAATCCAGGTAGTGCAAAGTCAAGAGACCATTAGAAAGGAAAAAGGAATTTAAATGAAAAACACTGGCATTTTTCTACTAATTTTATAAGCCTTGTAGTGCAAATACAGTGCTAATGAGAAGAGTTGGTTGTCAGGAACTGAACATCAACTTCGTTTTCAATATTTATAGACTCTTGTGTTGACAGGAGCAAAAGATGATCATTGAATTAAGCCATTGGAGGCAATAGGTCATTGATGACCAAGTATAAAATTCTGCTTCAAAAAAGACTGAGTTCTCATGAAGCTATCTGAATTCCTAAGTATAATTTTTTCCTTTTTCAATACCACACAGGGCAATAAAACTTGACTAGCATTCATTCACTTACTCATCACTGGAAATCCACTATATGCAAAAACTCGTTCAGTCTTTTTTTTTTTTTTATGTTTTTTTTTTATTTGTTTTTGAGAGACAGAGAGAGATAGGGCAAGCAGGGGAGGGTCAGAGACAGAGGGAGACACAGAATCTCAAGCAGGCTCCAGGCTCTGAGCTGTCAGCACAGAGCCCAACTCAGGACTCAGACCCACCAGCCGTGAGATCATGACCTGACCCAAGGCTGGACACTTAACCGACTGTGCCACCCAGGCACCCCAAAAACTCATTCAGTCTTAAGAAACACTTAGGTAATAAGATATGTTTCCTGTCACCAAGGAGACAACTGTCAGTTATTAGCTCAAACTGGGAGATCATCCTCATTTGCGAATTTGGGATTTTTGTTTGTAATAAATGCATTTGAGAACGGAGACGAAAAGGTTATTTTAATTAAAGGCAAGTGGAAAGGCTATCTCTACCAGTAAAGGATAGTGATCTCAAGAAATTTCCTGTAGCAATCTCAGCCTAAACATCAGTATTGTCAATAGAGGCTATGGTTGCTTAAAAATTAATGAAAAGCATACTTGGAATTCTTTATTAAACATTAAAAGGATCATGAATGTTGTAGAATTTGGTTGAACTTGGTGATTCTATGGAGGAAATAAAATGAATATAAATCCAGCTTATGGGAAAATTTCTTCTGGAAAAATCTGTGTTCTGAAAGTAATAGAAAAGCAAAGGTTTCCAATATCGAACACTTTATTTTATATAAACTAATGTATATAGTGTTAACAGTTGAAAATATTTTATTACCCTTCTCAATTTCAAACAGAAACTGATAGAAAAGCCTATTGATGGATAATAAAATCACTGGGTATTTCAAGTTCTTTCTGGATTCCCAAGCAGAGTCCTATTCTTCAACTTTCCAATTTAGGATCTCATTTTCCAATACCCAGCATCAAATGACATGTAAAGATTTCCAGCAGGAGGATAAGAAGAGAATTTAGAAAAGTAATTCTTACATTCACTATGCACAAAAACAACTCCCCAGAAACTTGTTTAAAATGCAGATTTCAGAGGTATGGCCAGAGAGTTGTTATGGATGCAGAAAACTTTGGGAATCTGCTACTTAGACCAGATTACTAAAAATAACTGTCTACGTCTTATAAGTATTTCTTGACTCAAGGAAAATACTCCAAGAGATAAAATATCCTTTTCCTTTTAATATTTTCAAGTAACTAAATTCATGCTACGCATTATTTCACTGGTTTGAAAAATTAAATGATGTTCAAACAAACCAAATGTTTTCTTTGATCTATAAAACCAATTTTTCAAAAAAAATTTTTTTACCATGTCTTTGGACTCTGTCTAGACACTGTAATAATTTGTTTAGTTTTATGACATTAGAAATCCTTATTTGAAGTATTTTTCTGGGCATTCTGATACATTGCACACAATGTTTCCTATATATCATTTCCTACAAGGATCAAACTTAAACTTCAATTCATATAAGTAATACCAGAGAGCTACTTATTTTTAAGCACCCATCATACAAACTGCATACATATTATAGAAGTTAACAAACTGATGAAAATTAATAAACATTTGCAAAATATAAATAAAAAATGCAGATTCATTACTTTGAAATATTATTCTATGCCAAATTTAGCTTAAGAAGTGATAGCACACATTTACTAATACAACTAATTATAGAGTAATGTGACAATTTTTCCAGATTAATTTACATGTTATGTTATTTTTGTTTTAGTTTCAAATCAATGAATAGCATTGTTATTTTAAGATACATCTTTCCAAAGCATCATTATACAAATAAGTAGCTTTATTTAAAACATTAAAATGATACAGTAAGCACACTGTGTTTATGTACAAGGGTCAGTTTTCTATTTTCTTCTATATTTTGACACATTCTTAGAAAAGGTAATGCCTATATATTATACTCACCATGAAACTACTATCTTTCTTATGGTAAAGTGGAATACTCTTCCCAGGTTTACAAGGAGAAGATGTGTTTTTCCTAGTATGTATTAAAAGATGTGTTGAGTACTTTTGCTGCTCAGTGATATGGTGTGTATTTTGGGAGCTTCCACTAACTCTTGTGGTCAACTGAAAAGGCCTTAGCTCATCCAGGTCAACGCTCTTATTTCCCAATTGAGGACATCAAGTGACCTGCTCAAAACCCTGCAGCTAGCTGTGGCCTAAATGAGACCAGAACCACTCGTTCTTTGTTCTTTTCACTACTTCATGCTCATAAAACTATGTCTGACATAGTTAAATTAGGGCTCTAAATAACTCTTAAACTAGACTTCCACTAGACTAGGGGGAAGAAAAAGATTAAGTGTTCATGAATAGTTACAGCACTGCAAGTAGACCAATGACATACACGGTATAATTGCTACAAACAACTGAAGTAACATTGTCCCAATTCATCATCCGACCTCCGGGCCCTGCCAAACCCATGAAATCTCACAACTGCCAAAATAGTATGTTGAAGATTTCTGTTTTCATCATGTCCTCTTCCTGCCTAAGAACCCGTCATGTCTCTGCATGACATTTCACAGGGTTCTAATGCCTCTAGGAGTTCTGTAAAGGTCCTCATACTGACTTTCCAATCCGAAATCCTACTTCTTTGTAACATCAGCCCACCAGGGGGAAGGTAAAGAGCCCTGAGATTTTAAGCCTTTGATCTCATATGCAAATTTTCAAGCATATGTTTATTGAGCAACTGCTATATTTCAGATACAAAAGGCTTTGCTCACGATATTCTCCCATCTAGAATTTCCAGACAGATACTTAGATCAATGTCCCTGATACCTTCTTAAATTATTTAGCAATGGTTCTCTTTTCTTTTCTTCAGGAGATATGTACTGCCCAGTGATTTTCCTTTCCCTTAACACTCTAATGTTCCATTAAGCATATCACTGCCAGGATGAGCACTATTTGGGGCATCTGCTCCATATCACATGATTCAGAATCCACAGTAGGTTTATATTTAATAATTTATTTTAATAATTAATTCCTAATTTATGTTTTAGCAAATATCACTATAATGGCACCAACTCTTTTAGCAAAATATCAACTACCATGGCACTGAATTTACTCACTTTAAATATAAATGCAATTTGCATTACTCTAACTGAAGGACGTCATCTTTTATCCTCTGCCTTGTTGAAAAAAGCCTCAATTCATCATCCTGAAATTGGACGAAGGGTTATGATCCCCTTTGCCCTGTAGAGTCAGCAATAAATTAAAATGTTAAAATATTGCATGAGACTCATATTCATCCACATTTGTTTGAAGTAAACCAAATCCCATTACATAAAATCTTTCCTAATACTAATCACATCAACTCCCTTAATTCGAGTAAATTGGCTTTGGGTTCAAAAGGTCAGCCTAAAAGGGCAAAAGAGAGACATTCTTTTATCTTGTTACAGTATACTTTTGAAAGTTAAACCAAATTCTCTCTGTAGGCTGTTGGAGAAAGGACATAAATAAATTATTCTCCAATGGCAACACCCAGGAGCATTTTTAGGCTTTCATTCTCAGATAGAGACTTTAAAGCATATATTTATTGAATATGTGGTATAGATCAGGCAGGGGGCTATGTTCAGGGGATATAAAAATCAATGCTGTGAGGTGTGCCTTTTAGTGGCTTACAGCCCATAGGATCTGTCCAATTAGCAAGGAAGGAAGAGAGGGTGGGGGGGAAGGAGGGAAGAAGGGTGGTACTCAAACAGAAGAAAGTGAAAAGTATTGTAAGAGGATAAGCCAGAAGATGTCGAAATCTGCCTGGAGGTTTCTAACAGGAGACAATGACATGTAACCTAGGTCTGGAATCATGTGGAGGGAACAAAAGGTAAGGACACTCCAGAAAGAGGAAGCAGTGTGTTCAAAGGCATGTCTGCAAGAGACTGCCTGCAGTGTTTAGGAAATAACTACATTAAAACGTGGCCCGTGTGGTTAATAACTTTCTCTAAATGTGGACACTGCGCCACTCTCTCAACTTGCCATCATGTCTCCACACACAGCAGAGACACCGTATAGTCCTGGGAACGGAAATGAGGGCAGAGACCTACTCAGAGGTTTTGTTAGACAGGAGTTGAAGACTAACTGCAGGTGGGGTGAAGGAGAAGGAGTTAAGATGACAGTGAAGTTTACACATCAGTTAACTGGGTAAGAGATGACTGTTTAAATAGAAAACGCTCTCCTGAGCACCTGGCTGGCTCAGGTGGTAGAGAATTCACTCTTGACCTCAGGATCCTGAGTTTGAGCCCCACGTTGGGCCTAGACCTTACTTTACATACATACATACATGCAAGCATGCATGCACACATACATTCATAAAATGCTCTCTTGATCATTAAAGATTCTACATTATTCAAAGGTGGAAAAACTTTGAGATCAGGTGTTCTGAGCCCAAGTCACGGAGGGAAGGATTTGTTAGAGGAAGGACTTAGCTGCAAAGCATTTTCTAAAGAGAAGTTTCCAGTAGGAGGCACTGTTCCTGAACGACACACAGTTATTAGCCAGCAAATAGGTTGGTATTAGGAGTTTTGTCTCATCTAAGAACACCTAGTAAGAGCTTTGTGCTTTGGTCAATCCCTTAAATCTCTGCTCCAACTACTCTCTTTGGAAATCCAGCTGCTGACATAATCTTGACACTCTTCAACACCAGGTCAAGACAGTTCATGTTCTTGACGCAGGTCCCAGATCTCCTGGGACAGGCAACGTGGAGAGCGATGCTCGGTGTTCTCTTAGAAGCCAGGTACAACCCGGCACCGGCAACCCTCACACATTCTGTCAAGAGACAGAGACACCGAGACACAGAGATAGAACATCTCGCACCTCACTGCTCTCAAATGGGTAGAGATCCTAACAGTTGACCTAGTTCCTTAAACCACTCTCTCAGCAAGCATTCAGTTTTGCTTTTAAAGCAAATATAACAATCATCAAATTTCCTTCCATTGTCCATTTTTTATTTACGTGACCACATGCTTCCATAAAACACTTCTCAGTTGTGTATAGTATCTTACATTTAGCTAATTGACACTACCAATAATTGGCCTCTTCTGCTTAATTTACACATTCTCCAACATAGCCTATTTAAATAGTATTCTAAAAAATGGCATCTTCCTTTCTTAACTTCTCTCTTTCCCACCCAAGTGACTAGTTTAAGATAGAAGGTGTGTCTTCTCCTCCCTCCTTTTTCACAATGATCTTCCAATTCAACATTTAAATTAAGTACTGTGTCTTTAGGCAGAGTCTATATTTATCCCTCTTTTTGTTTACAATCGTTTGCTTAGTATCTTTGTTCTTAGGCACATTATATTACATATTCTGATATCACAAACACAGGGAAGAAGGAAATAGGAATATTTCATAGACGAGGTGAAGAACTCAGTTTTAGATGCTAATGGTGAGCTGACCAACAGCTGAAGAGTCATTGCTGGACATCAAGATTTAGACCTTCTAGAGCAGTAGTCGGTGGTTGACAACAAGAAAATAGGCAAAACCTTGAAAAGAGAGAATGCAAAGTAAAACATTTAGAGGATAATGATAGAAACAGGAGGAGTATGAAATCTTAATACAGAGATACCAAGAAAAAGACTTAATATGTTTCTAAAGCCAGAAGAAAAGCAAAGAAAATGTGGTGTTTTAAATGCTACATAAAGAGATGCTCAAGCATGGAGAATTGTCCAAAACTGTCACATACAACAGGGTTGTCAGGAGGATCACAGACAAAAGGTCATTGCCTATGACAGCTGAGAAAGCATCGGTGAATTTTGAGTGAGGTACGGTGTTAGCGTAATGGGGTCAAAAGATGAACGAAGTAAGACTTGATGAGAGAGAAAAGTCTTAGTAGGTCAAACGAAGGTTGGGGCAAAAAGTAAAACTGCTATTCAGGTTGACCCATGAGTGAAAAGGAAAGGTACGTATGAAAAGGAGCCCTTTAACAATATCGTCCCAACATCTCAGGATTGGAAAGAGTACTTATTTACATTATAAGAAACAAACCCTAATGTTTGTGTTTCCAACATAACCAACTTCATGTAATATTATACTATATTCTACTATTCTTCATCATTCTTTTAAATTGACTTCCTGAAATCCTACCTTTTCTTCTTTTTCTTTTTTTTTCCCCTCTGTTTACTCTTTTACAAGTTTAACTTTGCCAATTTCTGTACCACATATGTGGAAACCTCTCAAAACTATCTAATCTCTTCTGTAAAAAAGCAATCAAGGTTAATCCTCACAGCACATAAATATGCTTAAATGAACCCATATGAGGAAAAAAACAGACACACGAGAGCGTTCATCCTCCCATCAAGGCCTCCGCTTGTCCTTCCTTTAAGTTTAGTGACTGGAAATAACGGTACACACTCTAAGTCCTCCCTCTGCATCTGCCGGGCTATCCTCAGACCGCGGCAGCCTGGCTTCTGCCTATTGCTTGTATTTATCAAAAAATAAAGCAGGAAAATAGAAGATGGTAAGCTGCTAGATTTGGCAGTATTTTGATCTTCTACCTCTCCTTCAGTCTTAGTTTATGTGCCTTTGCTCCCAGGAGACTATACAGATCTTATGAAATTATGCCCTTACTCTATATTTTAAAACATAGATTTATTACATCCTACTGATATACTCACTACCCTCATGAATATAAACACATATAGAAACATACACATAAAAAATGTTCAAATTGTATGTCTATTCCAGCTAACTTCCTCAAAATATAGTTAAAATACCTCTGTCACTGTCATGTAAGTAATCCCAAATAGGGCAATAGACTGATACACAAACAACGTACAGATTATTTCATTCAACTTTCAGCTCAAAAAAATAAGTTTTTAGCTCATTTGACTTGTTTGATTCATTGATTTCTTTTAATTAACTACTATTTCAGCACCAGTGTGAACTAATTTCCCTCCCCCTTTCCCCTCAACCTGTGTATCTGGTTAACACAATATTCCTCTTCACTGGAGAGAAAACTTTTTTTTAATATTTACAAAATACAAAAATATGTTTTATATATAATAAAAATACTAAGATCCTATTGATTATTCGGGACTTAATCAAAAGAAGGCCATTTCTACCCCACATGACTTTGGGAAAAGGCTCTTAATATGAAAGGTTTTAAATATTTTGCATTATTTCTTCAGTACATGTTGAGCAGCATTGCTATAAGTTAATTGAGCTTCCCTGAGAGACTCTCCAAAGCCCAAAGTAAGGTAAGAAAGTTAAATCCCGAAGCCTCTGCTTTTAGGAAGGGGCTATTAATGTTTTCTAAATAACAGAAGTTAATATGACTTGTTTAGGTTAGTGTTAGGTAAATATTTAAAGCAAAGAGTTTACTTTAACTCAAGTTATCTGTTTATATGCAATAGATACTATTTAAAATGGAAGAAAGTTTGTCATCAAAACAAAGTAACACTCAACAATAATGTTAATTATGTACATGAAATATCTGATGAAGACAGATACAAAATTCATCAACAAAATATAAGCAAGCCAAATCCAAAAACATATTTAAAAATCATATACCATAATCATGCGGGATTTTCTCCAGGGAGGCAAGGGTGGTTCAACATTCACCAATCAGTCAATGTGACATATTACACCAACAAGAGAAAGGATAAAAGCCATATAATCATTTCAATACACACATAATAAACATATGACAAGGTTGAACTTCCATTCATGATAAAAAATCTTCAACAAAGTACTGGTTTAGAGGGAACATATCTCAACATAATAAAGGCCACACATGAAAAATTACAGCTAGCATCATACTCAATGGTGAAAAACTGGCAGCTTTTCTTCTAAGATGAGGAACAAGGCAAGGATGTTCACTTTCACCACATTTATTCAACATAGTACTGGAAGTCCTAATCACAGCAGTCAGACAGAAAAAAGGGAGGGGCATCCAAAGTGGTAAAGAAGAAGTAAAACTTTCACTATTTGCAAATGACAGGATACTCTATATAGAAATCCCAAAAGACTCCATCAAACAACTACTAGAACTGATAAATGAATTAAGTAAAGTTGCAGAACACAACATTAATATACAGAAATCCATTGCATTTCTATATATTAATAATGAAGGAGCAGAGAGTGAAATTAAGAAAAAAATTCTTGGGGCGCCTGAGTGGCTCAGTCGGTTCAGCGTCTGGCTTCAGCTTGGGTCATGATCTCACGGTTCGTGGGTTTGAGCCCCACATCCGGCTCTGTGCTGACAGCTCAGAGCCTGGAGCCTGCTTGGGATTCTGTGTCTCCCTCTCTCTCTGACCCTCCCCTGCTCTCACTGTCTCTGTCTCTCAAAAATAAATAAAAAACATTAAAAAAAAAAAAGAAAAAAATTCTGGGGCACCTGAGTGTCTCAACCCATTAAGAAAAAAATCCTATCTTCATTTGTAAATGCACAATGCACCAAAAATAATAAAATACCTAGAAATAAACTTTACCAAGGAGGTGAAAGACCTGTATTCTGTACAGGTAGAAACTGAAGAAAGAAATTGAAGATGACATAAATGAATGGAAAGATATTCCATGTCCATGGACTGAAAAGCCAGCATTATTAAATGTCCATACTATTCAAAGTAATCTACAGATTTAATGTAATCCCTACCAAAATATCAACAACATTTTTCACAAAACTAAAAAAATACTACTAAATTTTGAATTGAATCACAAGACTAGGAATAGCCAAAGTAATCTTGCGAAAGAAGAATAAAGTTGGAGGTATCACAATACCAGATTTCAAGATATACCTACAAAGCTAATCTAAATAGTATAGTATTTGAACAAAAAATAATCACATAGATAAAAGGAACAGGATCAAGAACACAGGAATCAACCCTCGTCTACATGGTCAGTCAATCTATGACAGAGGAGGCAAGAATATACAATGGGATAAAGATAGTCTCTTCAATAAATGGTGCTGAGAAAACTGACAGCGACAGGTAAAAGAATGAACCTGGGCCACTTTTCTACACGCTACACAAAAATCAACCTAAAATGGATTAAAGCCCTAAATGTGAGCGAGACCTGAAACCATAAGAATCCTAGAATAAGCCCTGGGCAATAATGTCTTTAACATCAGCCACAGAAACGGGCTTTCTAGGTATGCCTCATCAGGCAAGAGAAAGAAAAGCACAATTAAAATATTGGGACTACACCAAAATAAAATGTGTTTGCAGAGGAAAGGAAACCAACAAGTTAACAAGTAACCTACTAAAAGGAAAATATATTTGCAAGTGATATAACTGATGCAGGATTAAAATCCAAAATATGTAAAACATTCAAACAACCCAACACCAAAAAAAATCCCAAATAATCTAATCAAAAAACAAGCAGAGGTTATGAACAGGTATTTTCCAAGAAGGACATACAGATGCCCAAAAGAAATATGAAAAGATGCTCAATATCACTAATTATGAGAGAAATGCAAATCAAAATCACAGAGTTATCACCTCACACCTGTCAGAATGGCTAAAATTAGAAACTCAAGAAATAATGCGTGTTGCGAGGATGTGGAGAAAAAGCAACCCTCATGCTCTGTTGATGGGAATGCAAACTGCTGCAGCCCCCCCTGGAGGACAATATGGAGGTTCTTTAAAAATTCAAACTACAATCACTATATGATCCACTAACTCGACTACTGGGTATTTACCCAAAGAAAATGAAAACACTAATTTGAAAGGATCTATGCACCCTTTTGTTGATTGAAAAATTATTACAAGAGTGACAATATGGAAGTAGTCAAGGGTTCATCCATAGATAAATGGATAAAGAAGAGGTGGTATATATACACAATGGAATACTACTCAGCCATCAAAAGGAGTGAGATCTTGCCATTTGCAACAACATGGATGGGTCCAGAGTGTATTATGCTAAGCAAAATAAGTCAGTCAGAGAAAGACAAACACTAACAGATTTCACTCATATGTGGAGTTTAAGAAACGAAACAAATGAACAAACAAAACAAAAAGAGACAAAAAACCAGACTTAATAGAGAACAAACTAGTGGGTCCCAGAGGGCAGGTATGTAGGACAAGTGTGAATACATAAAGAAGACATAGAACAGAACAGAAAAGAAAATGACCTTCAATAATAATATAACTATGTACATGAAATTTTGAAGTTAAACACAAAAAGCAGTAATGCAACTTAAGTTATAATGTAAAAACAAGAATAAAACCAATAATGTTTTTGTATAAAAAATCTACCTTGTAATGTCATCTTCTCATATTATCCTATCAGGGCACTAACTTTGCAGAAAATTAAACGCATAATAGCAAAATATTAATCTAAAATATCTTCCACAAAATAACATTTTTGTGTCCTGTTTTTCTTAAGTGAAACAGTAAAAAATTTTTATTTTTATTTTATTTTATTTATTATTTTTTTTTTGCAAAAGCAAAGGGCATTTATTATTACAGGCTTAAGCTCGCCGGGCCTAACCTAGGGCTCCCAGACTTCACCAACACAGTGGATCCGTGCTGAGAGCCTAAAATTTTTAAATTCTATTACATGGAGGTTTCTACATTTGCAAATTCAGATTTCATCAGAAATATCTTTCTTTGTTTTCACCTAGAAGCATAACCTATTAATATCTATAGCTCAAACTCAAAGACCCTTGTATGTTTTATAGATGAAAAAATATACATTTCACCGAATCTAAGGTTTTTAACATTTTTTTTCAAATACAGCATTTTACAACCTCTGTGTGTTCCAGAGAGGAACCGTGGACCTCCAAGTCTTAGTCGCTCTCCGGTTGTCTATGTCCCCATCTTTACACGGACCTTCTCTGCCCAAGCCCTTCACTATGTTCTTCCTGGTATTTCTCAGGGAAAACATCTGATCTACACCTTGCGAATATTTGAAGTCCATCAAACATTACATTAATTCATATTTTTCTCACAAAGGATTTGTGTGAACTAAGCTGGATATCCCAACTTGAAGGCAACTAATGTGGGGACCTGCATGTTCCCCTTCCTGGGTAGGAATGCAATCTCTATACACAAGTTCCTGATTTTCTATTGGATCCTATAGCACATTCCAGATTGTTTCCAACTAGAAGTTGAATCATGTCTCCAATTAGTAAATTTTAGAAAAATAAAAAACAACTACTTCAGAAACCTTGAAGGCTAGAATGTAGACTATCAACCTCAACAACCACCACCACAAGCTGACATAAAGACACTCTTGTTGGATGGCACTGTTGTGTATGGACTTTGAGTCAGTGTGGGGTCAGGGTGAAAGAGACCCAGACCCCATGACAACACCGCAGGAGAGGGCAGGATTCAATCCTTAAAACTTTTGATTAGGTCTTCTCCCTCTAAATCAAACTTGGGAAATGGCTTCCTCCTAATAATATCAGAAGCTACATATCATGCGGTCAGTGAACCATCCAAGGTTCTTTGAACCACATCTTCCTTGCCTCTTATGAATTATTACTGCATCTTATGAGATCAGGACTCTCGAAGCCATGGGTACTGATTACATCATTTCTTTCTTTCTTTCTTTCTTTCTTTCTTTTTTTTTTGTACCCCTCTGGACTGAAATGTATACCTCAATACATCCATCCTTCTGTAAAATTATGAGCTTTACAGCTTTTGTGGAAGGAACTTAAAAAGCTACAGCAAATACTAACTAAAGTGAAAAACTAGTCTCATCATTGTGCTGCAACCTTAATCACAAATTGGGTATTTAGGGGGAGCCATTATTTCTTCCAGTCTAGCTCATCAAAAAAAACAAATTAGATTTACTACAGAATATGCCAAAAATGAAAACTTCAATTTGCTTCTCCAAGAGTGGCAATGGCAGGCAGAAAATGTTGAGGATCTGACCTGCCAGTTTCCCCACTGTTTCTCTCCATGGAGAAATCACTGCCGCTGCCTGTGACTAACCCCAAGGAGAACAATTTCCTCAACATGTCAGAAAAATGCCTTTTCGACGCAGAACACAGGAGTCAGTGTGGCAGTAAGCCACGCCCAAAGTCCCCTTCTGAACAGAAAAGGGATTATCACTAAGCAAGAATGAGTCCACTAGGGCAATACTATACTCTCAGGGACTGAGAATTTAGCCAACACTAGGCACTTGAGTGACACATGTGACTCTGACAAACTCTAGTTCTTTCTAAAACCTGAAAATATTTATTTTTAATTTCCATTTGAGAAAATGAGACACCTTTAGTGAAATTCAGTAAATTGTCAAAGTTTACTTTTAACTACAATTCTTCCTCACCCTACAAAACAAATTGTGTTAGGGCACCTGGGTGGTTCAGTCAGTTAAGCATTCGACTCTTGATACTGACTCACATTATGATCTCACAGTTTGTGAATTCAAATCCTGCATCTGGCTCTGTGCTGACAGTGTGAAGCCTGCTTAGAATTCTCTCTTTCGTCTCTCTCTGCCTCTCCTCTACTCACTCTATCTCTCTCTCAAAATAAATAAACAAGCTTAAAAATTTTTTTTGTTGTGTTTCACTTTGCCAAGCTGAATCTTTTTTAAAAGGACAGAAATTTCTTTGTATTTCTGGAATTTAGGGGGAAAGACTAGAAAACAGAAAGAAAATTATCAATTATTTATATACTGATAGGTAAAATGTTTTTATTAAATTACTTGGTACCATAAGAGTCAAAGTAAAAACATCTGCCTAAATCTTGCAATGGGACATGAGAGCAATCATTAGTATTATCGTACATCTTGGAGTTTTTTAAATTTTCTTAATGTTTGTTTTGGTTTTTTTTTTAATTTTTGAGAGACAGAGAGAGACAGCACGAGCAGGGGAGGGTCAGAGAGAGAAGGAGGCACAGAATCCGATATAGGCTCCAGGCTCTGATCTAGCTGTCAGCACAGAGCCCGATGCGGGGCTTGAACCCATGAACCGTGAGATCATGACCTGGGCTGAAGCCAGATGCTCAATCAACTGAGCCACCCAGGCGCCCCCCCTTTTTTTTTTAATGTTTTTTGTTTGTTTGTTTGTTTTTAATTTTTGAGAGACAGAGAGAGACCACATGAGTAGGAGGGTCAGAGAGAGAGGGAGACACAGAATCCGAAATAGTTTCTTGAAGTTTTTTTAAATATTCAGCTCTTATAAATTCAAACATAAACATACTTTCTCTGCTTCCATTTCTATTTTTTTTTTTTACATTTATTTTATATTCGAGAGACAGAGCACAAGTGGGGGAGAGAAAGAATCTGAAGACAGGCTCCAGGCTCTGAGGTATCAGCACAAAGACCGATGCAGGGCTCAAACCCAGGAACCATGAGATCATGACCTAAGACGAAGTCGGACGCTTAGCCGACTGAGTCACCCAGGTGCCCCTCTCTGCTTCTGTGTCACATTTGCACTAATTATCTTCATCTCGATGGATAAAGATAACACTGTCTGTCTGGACACATGGGTTTTTTCCCATGAACTTTAGGCCACTTTAAAAATGAAGTTAGAATCTACTGACTTTTCTTAAATTATATTTCTGAACTTTGAATAACCTGCCCTCTTCCTTGCACTGACGTTTGTCTGATACATAAAAATCCAGAGAATGACCAAGCTCATTACGATTCAGCTCACCAGCCCTGTTCGACTTTCGAGGTACCCTGTGATGAACCATCACCCATGTATCTACACCCCCACTTTTACTGGCCCACTGGCCCAGAGGTCTACATCACCAATGCCAACATTACAGTTTTACATCATAATGTAAGCCAGTAACTAAAACAGTCAAAATTTTAAGCAAAAAAAAAAAAAAAATAGAATGTGTTCTTTCAATAGAAACATTTTTTTCACAAGCAATTTTCTCCCACACCTGCTTAAGGTTATTGGTACATAATAAACAATGAATTATACACACACACACACACACACACTTAGATCTTTCTAATGTTGTTTCTAATTTATAGTATGGGGTTTAAGGGGCACCTGGGTAGCTCAGTTGGTTAAGCGTCTGACTTCGGCTCAAGTCATGATCTCAGGGTTCGTGGGTTTGAGCCCCGCATCGGGCTCTGTGCTGACAGCTCAGAGCCTGGAGGCTGCTTTGGATTCTGTGTCTCCCTCTCTCTGCCCCTCCCCCACCCATGCTCTGTTTCTGTCTTAAAATTAAATAAACATAAACATAATAAAGTATTGGGTTTGGAATTGGGTTTCCGGGGTTGGAAATCCCTGCATATGATCTTGGATAGTCTCACCTCCCTCGTGTATGAAACGGGGATAATAAGACCTTCTACCTCACACTGCTGCAGCAATCACACCAGACAAGGCGTGTGTGAAGTGTACACCAGTGTGTGGCTCACAGCCCTAAGCATTCAAAATGTTAGTTTCTGTTGGCAGCCTGAAATCTCCATGTATGAAGCAAATATTGAGGGAATAACATTGTTGCTGGTTAGTGAAATCATTCTATTTTCTTACCAATAATTTACATGAGACAAAATGAAGAAATCTGTAAAAATTACACCAACTTAATATAAACTGCCCACAAAATGAAACAATCAAATTTGTCAACAAATCTAAGCCTCTCTTTTTGAGGCCAGGTAATCCAGTAAACAAATGAAAATTATTGCTGAAAATGTCAACTGAAACTGGTGTTCTTCTGGAATTAATTTGCTTAATATTATAAATATTTTTAAATAAATATAAGTAAGAAAACAAAGAATAACAAGTGGGTGTATCTACAGAGAAATATTTCAGAAAGGCCTCTAATTAATGACATAATCAGAATTCCTGGACATATATTTTAGGGGCGCCTGGCGGCTCAGCCGGTTAAGTATCTGACTCTTGGTTTCAGCTCAGGTCACGATTTCATGGTTTGTGGGATTGAGCCCCGTGTCAGGCTCTGTGCTGACATTGCGGAGCCTGCTTGGGATTCTCTCTCACACTCTTCTCTCTGCCCCTCTCCTGCTCATACTCTTTTTCTCTCAAAATAAAGAAAAACAAAAAGTGAAAAAGAAGAAACATATTTTAATACTCAAAGTACAAAGCATGTATTTGCTTCTCTACTATAACCTCAAAAAATACAAATATTTGTAGAAATTTCAAAGAGATACCCTAAGAATTATAAAATGACCTTTTTAATACTAAGTTTCAATAACTAAAGTGAATAGTGAAGAAATGACATGAGCCAAAAACGTTATCATGCACCTGAAGCCTCCATTTTAATTAAGCCCTGAGAACAAGAGACCCTGAGGGTCTAATTCCAGAGCTATTTTGACATCTATCAAATGTTCCTTAATTTCCAATTAAAGGCCTTTTTGACAGGTTCTCAGGTCGATATGTTCCTATTAGCTATCAGTACCTGTAAGTGGTGTTTTGTCAGTGACCTACATTAGTATATCAAATATGACAGCAAATTAATGGCTTCACACACTAATAATTCATATTCCAGTGTCTAGCCAAACATTTAGAAGAGTACCTCAATAGCAACGAAACATGAATATCTGTTTCAACTTTATTTGATGGGACACTAAGGAAAAATAGAATACAATGATAAATAGATTTATAGGTGCTCAAAATCTTTTTTTTTAAACTTAGGGTTTAGTACAGAGCTTACATAATTTAATTCCTGAAACAAACTTACTATTTAAATAAATAAACCCACTAATACTTAATTTTGAAAAATCTAAGTATCAAGTCTCTGACATGATATATGTATGTATATGCCCATGAGAACCTCAAATAAAAAACATGTAACTCATGTTGACATGATGTTTATCCCTTTTTTTTTTCCTCACAGAAAGTAAGAAGTTAAAATATGTGACTTTGTATCATTCTCGAAGTGGAGACTGCTAAATGGCATGCTGTGGAGGTAAAGGACTTTTACACTTTCTAGAAGACTTTGTCTAAAGTTGCCAATTGTATTTTCTCAAGAAATGTTCCTGTAGTGCTTGTCAGCACTAAAGAAGTCTTCCCCTAGAAGGAGCTCATTCTCCACAGGTCGTTTACATGGTGTGGGCGGGGGGGGGGGGGGGGGGGGGTTATGGGTCATCTCGATTTGGTTATCTAAGAGCAAGTGTCCAGCACTGCAAGGTTGTTCCCATGCTACTCTAGCGCCTTCTCACCATTCCTATTCTAGCGGACTGGAATTAAGCATTAAGCTATACAATGCCCCAGGAACCATCTATATGCTGGCCCACATTCATACTGCCAACACAGACCTGGGTCCTGTCCTTCAGGACCCTATATCCTACTTTCTACTTGATAGTTTCTCTTGAATGTCATCAAGTATTCTAACATACCCAAAATTGAACTTATAACACATTTCTCTCCTCAAAAAAGATGTCTTCTGTCAGCCTTTTCTGTCACTGAATGGCAGGACCATCAGAGAAAACTGCCTGTACCAGATACCTAGACCTCATCCTTGATACCATCACCAAGAGCTGTTGACTTTACCATCTTAATTGGCTCATTCCCTCTATCTTAGGCACAAGTATGCTATGCGAAGCCACTATCATCTCTCACTCAGACTACCACAAAACCAATCTAACTAATGAACCTTTCCAGCTAAATCTCCAGACACCACCCTAGTAGTAGTTTGAAATAACCATATGAACCCCTTACTTAAGAACCTTCAGTGGCTCCCTAATGCTTTAAAATAAAATTGCTATTATTAGAATTTTGAAAACTCTGAAGATTCTTCCCATGATTCCACATCACATTCAAACCGTCCTCACGGTCTCTTCCAATCCCTCGAGCTTGCTGGATTTTATCCTGGCTCAGGGCCTTTGTGACTGTTCCTCTCTCAGGAACAGTCCAAAATCCTTTCTACTCATATTATCCTAGCTATTCCTTACTCACTGTTTTCACCACAGAAAAACATTCCCTGTCTCCTCTGAACAAATCAAATCCCTTATTTATGGACAAAGTAGAGCCTCTTCTCCATACCACTTCTCATAGATACAATTTTACATACACATCTGTGGTTCTTAAAGTCAGTCTCCTGCAGCTAGAAGTAAATTGTGCCCTATTTTATTCAGCATTCTATCCCAGGTGCCTAGTACTGTGTCCAGCACAAAATGTACTTAAATGTTTACAGAATAAACTTATGAATGCAGTAAAGAAACAAAACACTATATATAAAGCTACACATAATTCTCGACTATGCACATAGACTAGCAATGTAAATTTACAGATAACTCACATGCCGGTTTTCAAACGTTCTGCCTTTTCCTGATTGTCATTTCAGCAAATGGGACTAATCTAGGCCCATATCTCATCTGCTAAAATAATTTACATCATAATTTTCCCTAGCCTGAGGACACAGCCTTTTGCTCTTCCCATAGTTGGATTATTACGTGGCAATTTCTACATATAAAATGTCTTAGAATGTGATGCTTAAAATGCATATTGTGATTTATAGTACAGTATTTTCATTAGGTGTTATATGATAATATCCCTCTTATGGTTGGTGGATCTTAAATCATCCATTATTCTGGACTGAAACACCAGACTATATGCTTTATGCAGGCAAAGTACAGATACTGACATTTGCAAATAATATCCTTGGGTTTGACAAAATTCAAATGAACCATCTTTCCCAACCAGCTTTTGTCACTGTACATTTCTGACTTGCAAACTGCAAAACGTCTATTATAATCCGTAAAATTGTATTTGTCTTTCAAATACTGAAATTGTTTCTACCCATAGTTAGACCGTACTGGTCTGTTAAATCGATGTCCTTCCTTATTGTACACTGACACCATATGTACTAAAAGACTGAAAACATACTCCATTTCCAACCAGCACATGCTACTGAACTCTAATCTCCAGAAAGAATGTGTCAGGGATATTTCATCTCCTCAGGTTCATCTCCTTATTTTCTGTAGACCTGCTAAAAATTATAGAAGTTTATTTTCAATGATAGAAATAGCCACTGATAGAGAGAAATCTTAAATATTAACTGGGCTTGGGGAAACATTAAACTCTATTACCTTCAATTATTTTGGTTTATGACAGCAGAAGAGACACATACTTCAAATGCCTAAAAGTTTCTGTACTGTAACAAAAACATGGTATTTGCTGTAGACTGAGGGTATCCCCCCGCCAAAATGTTGGATTCTTAACCCCCAATACCTCAGAATATGACCTTATTTGGAGAAAGGAAATCAATAGGGATAATCAAGTTGAAATGAAGTCAGTAGAGTGAGCCCTAACTCGCGTAACTGATGTTCTTACAAAGAGGAGAAAATTTGGACATAGGCACGCACACAATGAGAATACCATGGAAGACAGCCTGGGGTGACGCATCCAGCCAAGCTAGGAAACACCAAAGATCGCCAGCAAACCACCAGCAGCTGAGGGAGACGTGGGGTACAGATTCTTCTTCACAGCCCTCAGAAGGGACTGATCCTGCGAATACTTTATCTCAACCTTCAAGCCTTCAGAGCTGTGACACAATAACTTCTTATTGTTTAAGTCAACCAGTTCGTAGGGCTTTGTTACAACAGCCCTAGGAAAGTAATAAACTATTGAACAGTTACTGAGAAAGATGAGGGTTCCACAGCTTGGCATTGCCCCTGATGATGTGATGTTATGCCCCCAAAACTGACAGGTGGCTAGGAATGACAGGAAGATATCTGCATCTTTCCTTCCTTCCTGACCCCTTCTTTGTCCTTTCTCTTCCACCCTCCCTTCCCTCCATTATTTTTTTTCTCTCTCTCTTCCCTCCCTTCCTTACACCCTTCCTTTGGATAGCATGATGCATAAGTCACAGTCTCAGTCTCCAAGAACATTATCTAAAAGAAACTGGAGTTTTCTGAGTGAAGAAGCCCATTATTTTGTAGTTAAATACAGTAAGAGTAAAGGAGAGATGGTTATAAAATCGAAAACTTTTATCAAAAACATAAATTCCCCTCTATTTCTCCTGGAAGGGAATAGCTTGGATTTAAGAGATTTAAGACTGTCTTGAGTACCTGTATGTGTACTAAAGTCAGGAGAAAGCCATCTGTCTCTGCCATTTACCCAGGAAAACACTGTAAACCATATAAAACTAAGCCAACACTTAAAAGAGTTAATGGCCAAAAGGGACATAAGCATGGACTTCATTGGCTGAGGAGTTCCAAGAACACCCTATGGGAAACTACGGAAAGGATGACACCTTTCCAGGAAAAATATAAAACATGTATTTTCCTGAAAATGACATATTTAGAGGTGAAAGAAGGCAGACAGAGCAGATCGTGATGCTGAGTGACTGGCTCAGCTGGCTGTTCTTTCTTAGCTTTAGAGTGGAAACACACACACCCATGTGTGTGGGTGCATGCACACACACACACACACACACACACACCCCAAGGTGATTTTTCAGTCAGTTCTGGGTAATCCTACACTTCAGCTGTTGAGGTTCCCTCTTGTTTGGCAGGCCTAAGCAAGGTCATGGCAGTAAGGAAATGGTCTGTTGGTATGTTTACTTCTCTTTCAATTAAGTGCTTTTTGAAACAGTTTGCATTCAACACAGCATTATTAAGATCACATATAATAATTACTGCAAATTTTATTTATCAAATGAAGGGTCTTGACCAAAAGATACCTTATACTGCTAGCTGATACACACTGGCTCCCTTAAAAACTGTCAACTGAAAGCCAACATCTAGCTACTACGCTTGCCAGTGTTCAATGTCAGCTGCCCTCAACCTGGGAATGAGGTCATCTTCTCCTATTTCCTGGCTTCCTTCTGTAGTACAAATAGGTCTTGTAAGAACTATTAAAGATAATTAACAGTCATCCAGTATCCTGTGGTACTCAACTTACCACAGTTTTATCTGAGCCAGAGGAAAAAAAAATTACAATACTGTTGTAATAAGTAACAGTTTAGCTATACAAGTTAACAATTCTTACAAAATAGGATACGATGATCTTTATAAGGATGTAGTCACATTGCAACACCAAAATAAGTTTCCACAATCTTTGCGTCTGGAAAATTGATATGTCCTTACGTCCATTTTCCCTGCCATTAGTAACTATTGATTACCTATATTCAGAAATAGAATAGCAACTATTTAATAATTTGTTTTATAAGAGTTTAACAAGGCGCCTTTCAGTTCTGGAAATTATGATTTTTCATTCTATCAAGACAGGACTAGCAAGGTTGTTTATTGTTAAAATGCTAAAAATGACATTGTTTAAAACACACCTTCAAATGTAACAGTAAATTGAGTGAAGAAAGAGAGAGACAGAGAGATTCCCAAGATATTCTAAATAAAGAAAAGCATTTCCATTCACAATATTCTATTTGGATTGATTCCCTGTCATCAGAGACACAGACTGACCAGACAGAGGCCCATATGTCACAGAGCATACGTTTCTAAAACTTATACAGCAGGATGTCACCAACAGAAGAGTAACCAGTTCTAAGTGGGGGAAGCCAAGGGCTCTTCCATGTAAAATGATGTCTTCTCTCCCTTAAACAGTCTTAAAAAACAGGTTTGCAATGTAATTTGTTTACTGTTTTAGTATCATCATCATCTTCATCATCAATATTAGTGATCTCTGGAAGGAAAATAGCAGACTGAAAAAATAAAGTTTACTGCTAAAATTTAATGAAGTCAAGCAACCTGACAAGGCGATACAGATGCTAGAGAAACAGAATCCTTCTGATTTTATCCTTTAGGAACAGGGCTGGAATAGAGGAGGCAAGACTTTTAATGCAACACTACCCAGAAAACAGGACTTGCATATAAAAAAGTAATTTTAACGGCATAGCCACATCTCAGATTGTATTTATCATCTGCGGGTAATCAGGGTCTCCATTTGGATTGAGAGAATGTAACAATTCTAGATTCTATGAAGAGTAGACTAGTATTACTTTTAAATTCTGTTAATTTACCAAAAAATATGAATATTGTTTTCAGTACCATGAGTCATGATGCAAATACAGAAACTATTTTACCAGCGTTGGATTACGTCAGCTAATGTAGAACTGCTCGCCTCCTTGTACCGCCATGATTTCTAGCACCATGGCCACCTACTCTCACAAACACACCTCTCTCCCTCTCCCTCCCTCCCTCCCTCCCTCCCTCCCTCTCCCTCTCTCTCTCTCTCTCTCTCTCTCTCTCTCTCTCTCTCTGTCTCTTTCTCAGCTGCTTAGTATGAATAGGAAGCTTGCAATTGCCTCAAATAATAAATGGGAGAAGGTCCTTAGACTGAGTCATAGAAGCAGAGGGACAAATTCTTGGGTGGAAGAAAATCTCTCCCCTCATTTAAAGACTAACTTCCACTGGGTGGAATGAGCTTTGTTACGTCACGCATATATAGTATACAGTACATACTCCCAAATGACACTGTGAGTGGCTATATGCAAAGATTCAAAATAAAGGGCTCAAACCACAATTATTCTTGAAATGACTTGTGGCCAGACTTGATTAACGGATGTGATAAAATAAACAGTTCATTGACTAAATAGCAGAAATAAAAAAAGATAAAATAAAGTTACCTGTAACTATAAAAGAGGCACTAAACTCTTCCAACTGTAATGACGTCCTCAATTGGTATTATTGTGCAATGCAACTTGGAAAGTGGAGGTTGGCTGAAGAAGGATGGGAGTCGGGGGAGAAACTAGAAAGGAACTAGAAACTAGAAAATAAACTAGAAAGGAACATTGTAAGAATAAAAGCATGATATAGCATGAAAGAAGTAAGTGTAAGAAAAATGAAATTTCAAATAATTCCCTTAAATTCAATTTAGTAAATATTTAATTGAGTACTTTATAAAAATGTATTACAGATCTGTAAGACAAAACTATATGAGACATTCTTCCTTTTTCCCAGAAGCTCAAAGTGTAATTAGAAGAGTCAAATGCATTAGTGTTGTCCATGGACCAGCTGCACCAGAATCACTGGGAACACATGTTAAAAATGACATTCCATTAATCACTCAGAAAATGTCAAAGTTACCTTTCATCTAGAGAAAGTCAGAATATTTTCCCTCATCAGTGCAAATTAGTCCAGACTCTGGAATTCTCTGTGGACTTTTCTAGCCGGGAACCAGTGAACCAAATCATGGTTTTATCAAAATTATCATAACACAATTTTTTCATGATCTTTTCCTTCCTGGTTTCCTTGAAAAATATGATGAAAATGAAAAGGAAACAAATTCATTCAAATTTTCCTTTTGATCATGAACCTCTGTCTCCACATTTTAGATTGAAATGTAAGTTGTTTAAATTGTCATCTTTTATAAATTGTTTGGAAATTTTAAAATGAGAGGATTATTTTTTTAATTTTTCCCTGATTTCTGCTCAGTGGGTATCTTATCTTTGTGAAAAAAAAAGGAAAGGATGATAAGTGCTATAAACATTGTTCAGGATTGTATGAAGGGAGAAGGAGGGAGAGAGGAGAAGGGAGTTAGGCAGCCTTCAGAGTAGATCAAAAAGACGCGGACTCTACATATGACATAGCAAACTTGGCGAAGATAAACCAAGGAAAAATAGGCACACGTATCTTAACAAAAAGCAGAGCAGTACTATTACAAAAGACAATGACAGGGCATCGCTGCTGTGTTGTAGCACTATTTCAGAAGTCAAGGTTGGCCTAAGCAGAGGGAATAGACAGGAGAACTAGCACAGGGTAAGAATGGAATCAGGGAACAGCATGGAAGATACGGATATGAGAGGTTACAAATTCTGATTTGGGGGGTTGGCCATTCATGATCTGACTTGATTTCTCAAATTACCTTTAGCTAGGAAACCGAAACTGAGAATGCAGCAATGCTGAGTCACAAATCAACTGTCACTGGGACAACTGCACCCCATCGCTCATCCCGGGGGCCAGACATCTCAATCATGAGAATCGTGGCTTCGTGCCAATGGCAGGAGCTGCGGGGCTGGGTGACAGGCAGGGTCAATCCTTTTTCTCTGTGACCATTTATCATCCTAAAATAAGCTTTGACATTAAAACCTACAGACTGAAAGAATCACAATCTTTTGGATAAGGTGACCCAAGAAGCTGTATTACTAACATTCACATTAAAATCTGAGAACATATTTTCTAATACAAGAATACTCTGAAAAGTACGATACTAGATCTTCGCTTAGCAGGGCATATGGAAACGAGGGAGGGAGAGACACATCAGAAACAGAAGGAGGAATTGTGAAGGTTCTCTCTCTGAGAAACTGGAACCGAGCTGACCTTTGCAGGATGAGTAGAACTTTATTGGGCACATGTAGGAAAGAAGGATGCCTGTCAGGTATAGGAAATAGCTACAACAAAGACTCATAAGAAAAATCAATCAAAACTCTTAAAGAGAAGCACCGCATAGCTCATTCTGTTGAGCGTCCACCTCCTGATTTCACCTCAGGTCATGATTCCAGATACATGGAATCAAGCCCCATGTTGGGCTCTGCACTGAGTGCAGCAGAGCCTGCTTAAGATTTTCTCTCTCAGGACACCTGGGTAGCTCAGTTGGTTAAGCATCTGATTGTGGATTTCAACTCAGGTCACCATCTCATGGTTGTAAGTTCAAGCCCTGCACTGGGTTCCACAGTGTCAGTGCAGAGATTGCTTGGGATTTCTCTCTCTCTCTCTCTCTCTCTCTCTCTCTCTCTCTCTCTCTCTATATATATATATATATATATATATATATATATACATATATATATACACACACACACACATACACACACACACTGTATATATAGAAATACTCTCTCTATATATAAATACACTTATAAAGAAATTCTCTCAGGAGAGAGCCCCTCTCGTGCCGTCTCTCTCAAATAAATTAAAACATTTAAAAAACTCTTAAGGGGGCATCTGAATGGTTCGATTGGTTAAGAATGAGACTCTTGATTTCAGCTCAGGTCAAGATCTTGCAGTTCAGGAGATCAAGCCCTGAGTCAAGACTCTGTGCCGACAGCGCAGAGCCTGCTTGGGATTTTCTGTCTCCCTGTGTCTCTGCCCTTCCCTCTCTTTCTCTCTCCCTCAAAATAAATAAATAAATACTAAAAACAAACAAACAAACACTCTTAAGGATATGTAAAAGTCTGAAAATGGAGATGAGAATATAAAATAATATGACAGGTCGGCCAAAGTAATGAGGGCTCTGAATTCTAGATTCAGGAGTTAAGACCACATACTCTGGGAAAACAGAGCGCCACACAAGGTTTCTGGGGACACATGACACTAAATCTGAGTTATGAGGAGGCCAGTTTAGATGAGATGAACTGTGGGAAAGCTGCCCTTGGTCGCAACAAAGGACTCTGCCAGGGATCAAGAGATCAGTTAAGACACAGGCCAAGTGGAAAATGCATGCACTTGGAATTCCAGCAAAAGAATGTGGATTTTATTCAACTATATTTTGAGCATAAGGATATCAGCAGGAGACAGAAATCTAAGACGGCAGTAATGTAAATTTGGGAAAAAAAATCTCTATGGAATCAATAAGAAAACTTAAAGATCTGAAATTTCCGCCAAAGTATTTATTTCAGGGAGGACATTGAAAATCATATGTTCTACCAAACTGTAATCTGCAAGTCATCCCGACATGTCCTCACCACTCTCCTACATCCATAAAGCCACTACCAGTAATATTTAAAATGGATATCATCTGCTTGCTATGTGCCAGGAACTGTTCGATGTACTTTACACACATCAGTTTAACACACTAATTTTCTAATATAGGGACTATTCTCCCCCTTTGGCAGAAAAAGAAGAAACAGAGGCTCAGAAAGGTAAAGGAACCTGCCAAGGTTCACCGGGCTGGTAAGACAACCACAAGATTATACTGCCCCCTAAATTATTTCTAAATTATTTTTTCCAGTACATTTTCCTCTCACTGACCGAGTCAAAGTTGCTCTCATCTCTTACCTAAACTCCACGACAGTCTCTGAGTAAGAGTTTCTGCCTTCAGTTTTATGCCTTCTTGAGCCACTCCACATCATGCTGTTACACTAGCTGTTCTAGGATGCAAGCCACAGTGTGACTCTGCCCTAGGCGAGCACAATAGTACACACGTACACACAACGGTAGCATCTTTTATAAACTCTTAGTCACAGAGAGCAAGAAATTCAACCAAATCAGTTACGGCTTATGTTGGCTTTAAAAATAGAGATATTAAGTGTTATTGATCCCTGTAGTAGAACAATATATTATTCCTTTCTCTCTGCAGAGAAATCATTAATTTTGTTTCATTGAGGACATTTTTATCAGTCAAGGTCCTGTCAGGAATCATATGCCATTCTCAAAAAGTCTGATTGAAGAGAGATTAATAAAGCGACTGTTTATCAAGGAAAGGGCAGAGATAAGGAAGAAGCAAGAAAGTGAAAGACTCTGGGACCAGTTCTAATTCTCTTAGAAGCCACTCCCCAAACGGGGTCTGATGGGACATGTAGTCTGGACCCGGTCAAACCTGTGGCCAGAAAGAGCCACCAGGCAGAGGAACAGAGCCACTAACATACTGTGTCCTCCTCAGAGAGTAAGCCAGGGAATGAACGCCCAACCTCTTCTCCCACAGGCCAATCTTGGCTCCTTGGTTCCCCTGGTCTGATGGATTTAGAGGCCGGGAGACCAAGGAGCCCACTGGAGCCGTCCACACAGGTCGGCTTGTGAAGGCGTACAGCAAGGTAGATGAGGGTGGAGGGTGAAAATGGAAGCATAGATGGAAATCCAGCAGCAATGTGTTTCCTTGATATACAGCAGC